>JZLH01S0241870.1:26842-41311 GCA_001188425.1 Eucidaris tribuloides | reverse complement strand
ACAGATATTACTATTACTTGAGATAAGTGGAAAAAGTGGTTAATGCATCAGAGCTGCGCAAAAACAGTTTTTGAGAAAAATTGACCTCAAATGTTTCTGTATTTCAAAATAAGTTCAATATCTATTTTTTCTTCACTTTTATAATGAAGGGTTGTGTACTACAATAGATAACTCCTTATATTTAAGACATTTCTGTACCTATGAAAATGTAGCAAATGAAATCTGTTTTTGATTGATTGAAAAAAATAATCAGAAATTTTGAGCTGGATTACTGGTATCAACCCCATTTTCCAATGAGCCAACAGTTTTACTCAGATTTTCTAAAGTGTAAGAAATATACAGAGCCGGTCATTAGAAGCGGCGCAGGGAAGCTCATGTGGATAAAAAATCATTGCGCTACATATATAACATCCCCGTCACATATGTTAAACCGCGAAATCTATAGATTACTTCAGTCATAAACGCGCATCACTTCCAACAACGATACCCCGCGAAAATAAGCCACGAACAGGACCTTCCCAAAAACGCATGGTACAGCGCCATAGACAAACTCATTTGCATACGTAATTGGGTCGATACGCGCCGATCACCAGAAACGCGCCATGAACCTTTAGAAAACATGGCTTGACCAATTGTGCTCGTTTTTCACAAATATTCATCACAGTCTTGTTTGTAGTGCACGAATCAATAAAACATTCTTTTGTGCTTCGGTTTTCATAGCTTATACCCTCTAAAAGTGATAATTATGAAAACATCGTGTTTGGAACGTGACCCACATTTTTCTAATTTTCTGCTAAAAAAATTATGTTTTTGGTTAAAAGAAGGTTTTATTTATCAAGGACCCATGAAAAAATCGCTTCTTCAATTGTCTGAAATTGTGGCTGATTTTATTAAGCACAAAATTTCCTACATAAAACACATTTCCGTGTCTAGTTTATTGACTGTTTCGTTAACAGAGAACATTTTGAAAAGTTACAAGAAAAAGGTGACTTTTTTTAGTTCAGCTTTTGTCGAAGTACGTGTATTTTGCAACATTACAACGCGTACTTTGTGCAAATGGCGCGTATGTACGCGTAGCCGACAGTATAAGTCCCACCCCTTCTTTATATTGGCCCCACCCATAAACACGTGTTCATGTTCAGTATGCATGGGGGGGGGGGGGTTCTTCACATTTGAATCTACCCATTTTCATTTTGACTAGATTCCTTTTAGTTTATGCAGGTTATGCTACAATGACTGAGTGTGAATTTTGTAAACAAAACTAACAATGTTTCCAATTTGAGAACAAAATAATCTCAGCTAGATCTAACGTTAACAAAATGTAAAACTTCTTTGATGTTTTTTGATATGGTATAACATTAGAAAAAGAATGTAAACTGTGGAGGAAGAAGCAATTCAAATTGATAATGAAGTGGAATTTCCAGTCCAGTTTTTTCCCATACTGTGTGTTAATAGATTGCCCAGCAGGATATTAATTAATGTAGATTCTAAGTCTAGATCTACCTCAATTATTTATAGTGACCGCACTTCCACCATCCCGGTGGATTATATTTCCATTGAAAATTTGAAGCACTATTCAAGATCTAGATAGTCTAGATCTATATAAAGTCAGATTCCAATTTAGGTCTAACATTGTATGTAACATTAGATTTACGAATTTATTATGTTCATCAACGACTTTAAATTCTAAAATTTTAATTGAATTAGAATAGATTTAGATCTATTTGTCTGATTTCTTTACTTTTTATATCTATTCTAAAGTAAGAGGGGATTATTTTTTTAATTGTCCGTCTGTTTTTAACAATAGATATCATTCTCAGTTACAGGTAAATTTGCACTGTTATTAATTTTAGTTCCCCCCTCCCCACAATAAAAGGTAAACCCGGCCTAACGTTAGTCTGTTAATCTATTCTAACCGGTTTTGTTAGGTCTAACGTTTTAGTCCGAAAAAATATTCTTTTGCAGTAGATCTAGGTGGTCTTCTCTAACGTTAGAAATAACTCACAATTGTATGAATGGAAGGTGAGTAGACTCTATTGAATTTCTCTCTAGAAGAGTTGTTGGCTTTGAAAAGAGCCGTTTGGTTATAGGCCAATTGACCTGGCCCTGGACCTGGTATTCTTGGCTGACTGCGATGTGGTGTTCAGCACTAAGTTAGTGACAGTTGAAGCTGGTTGTTACTCTCACTGGTTAGGCGCTGATGACCAAAACAAACAGCGAAACAAACGATTCTAATCGAGAGAAAAATAATGAATACAGCACAGTGAACTTACTGCAACAAAATCAGAGGTTGTTTAATAGTGTATAGAACCTCCTCCTGCAGCCATAACGTCTTGCAACTGTCGGGGCATAGAATCCACTAGTTTCTTCAATCGGGAAGCTGGAATTGATTCCCAGATCGATTTGACTTGATCGAATAAGTCAGAGAAATTAGTAGGATAAGGCCTGAATCCCAGCTTGGATTGGGACTCGCGCTCATGCTCGATGTGACTCCACAGATTCTCTAACTTGTTATAGGATTGAGATCCGGAGATTGAGCTGGCCAAGAGAGAGTCCGAAAATCCCACGATACCCTGGCATTCTCCAGCTCAATTGGTACTGTTGGATTTGCCATCCAATCACGGACTATACCACCAGCAGTATAACTGGGGGCATTGTCGTGCTGGAAGACAAAATCGCTGCCTAGAAGACTATGGGCAGAAGGCAGCATAGCATTCTGAAGAATGTCGAGGTATGCATGTCGATTTATGTTCTCTCGTAACCAGACCAACTCACTGACTCCCGACCGGCTACAGAAACATCCCCAGACCATGATTCCACCACCGCCATGCGAGACTGTCGGTTTAATGTACCGAGGTCGAAGAGCCATCCCATCCGGTCTGCGGACGTATGTTGGACCATCAGAATGGAAGAGATTGAAACGCTTCTCATCTGACCAAAGCACTTTTCCCCACAAATCAGCGCTCCATGATCCATGTTCACGAGCAAAATCCACGCGCTTCATCCGGTTTTTGTCCGAAAGCATGGGCTTAGGTCGGGCGACGCGCCCATGGAGACCCTTGGCGAGTCATCTTTTGATGGTCGAAAGGCTAAGATTTTTGCCGGTGACATTTCCAAATTCGGCTTGAAGATGGGGAGCTGTTTTGAAAGGAGAGCGCTTTGATATTTATTCAGAGCAATCCGCGCGTCCTGAACACCTAACTGTATGTTCACTGCGCTGTATTCGTCGTCCAATTTCTCGATTAGAAAAGCCTGCCGCGCGAGAGCTATGATCTGGCCCTTCTCAATGTCTGTGAGGTGAGTATACTTCGAACTTGACATTGTTGAAACTTGGAAGAAAATTCGTCAGCGAAAATATAGACGGAGATGTTGACACACCAGAATCCAGGACTTAAATGATGCTGAAAACCCCGCCTCGCGCGTCTTATATGCGCGTACTCCAGACCCGCGCGTGCGTACAGTTTTCTTCCCGCCTATTTGGAATGCGCGGATTGGTTGGACCCGCCTCCCTGTCTCTTCAATGATTGGTTATTTTACCATTTCCCCCTTTTTTAGCCAATAAACACTGATTTTTTTTGTTTATGTTGAATAATGCATTAACATCAGAATCCCTTTTTGCTGTTAAGCTTGCTTGGAAATGAGTTTTGTCGTCAAATGCCGCTTGATAGAGGTTAATGAAACCATGCTATTACCGAAACAGATTGTTTTGTTGTTATGTAGATGTACAGATTCCTTACAAAAGTCACTTTTTTCTTGTAACTTTTCAAAATGTTCTCTGTTAACGAAACAGTCAATAAACTAGACACGGAAATGTGTTTTATGTAGGAAATTTTGTGCTTAATAAAATCAGCCACAATTTCAGACAATTGAAGAAGCGATTTTTTCATGGGTCCTTGACAAATAAAACCTTCTTTTAACCAAAAACATAATTTTTTTAGCTGAAAATTAGAAAAATGTGGGTCACGTTCCAAACACGATATTTTCATAATTAATCACTTTTAGAGGGTATAAGCTATGAAAACCGAAGCACAAAAGAATTTTTTATTGATTCGTGCACTACAAACAAGACTGTGATGAATATTTGTTAAAAACGAGCACAATTTGTCAAGCCATGTTTTCTAAAGGTTCATGGCGCGTTTCTGGTGATCGGCGCGTATCGACCCAATTACGTATGCAAATGAGTTTGTCTATGGCACGGTACCATGCGCTTTTGAGAAGGTCCTGTTCGTGGCTTATTTTTGCGGGGTATCGTTGTTGGAAGTGATGCGCGTTTATGACTGAAGTAATCTATAGATTTCGTGGTTTAACATATGTGACGGGGATGTTATATATGTAGCGCAATAATTTTTATCCACATGAGCTTCCCTGCGCCGCTTCTAATGACCGGCTCTGTATAATGCGTTTCAAAACAAGTGATACACCCTGCGTGTATTAGGACTACTATCACAATCATTCACTTTGATATATTGTTCAATCTCAGTGTCGTATAAATACACTAATTTTGTGGATACAACTCTTGAAACAAACTCCTTAGAGTACTGAGTAATAAGTCCACTTTCTGTATGTCTTGCAGGTAGAATCATAAATGATGTTTGTCAAATAGTTTTCTTTTGTTGTTAGGAAGGTAAGAATAATTGTGAGGCCAGAGAGAAAATTATAGAAGTACTTTTTTTATATATGTGTAAAGCTGATAGTAATATATGAGTAGATTTATTGTATGTGTGTGCTATTGACATGTAAAGAGATCTTCACATAGTACAGGGTGTTTTGTAAGCCATATATATACACTGTAAACTTAGGTACTAGGAATGTGTTGAATGACATGTTAAGACTTGCATTTCAGCATTTGCATTGTATGTACCAGCTATGTTATATCATGGATCTACAACACATGGACATACATTGCTTGCTGATTAATTTATGGACCTGTGTATAACAATGGTGTATAAATAACATATTCCACACACTCCCTCCTTAGATACAAAGATGGTCACTGCAAGTCAGCAAGGCAAATGAGAAGAGGGAGTTTTGAAAAATCTAAGATCTAGATGAGATCACAAGAAGGGGATGTACAGTTGTAGAGCATATTTCAGGGAATATTTCACCATGTTTTCATGTAAAATGGAAATCAATTTTGGAAGATTGAGACAAAAATATTTGATTACATATACCCCCTTTGATCACAATTTTTATAGTTTCCTCACAACATCCCATTAAAATTGAGTACAGTATGTGTACATTATATATTTTCTGTTGATTCCTCAATGTCTTGAGTGTTTGTGGAATAATTATTCTGTATACAAAATTTGGCAGTTTCTCCTTTGTATGTATTTATCGTTTGTAGGAAATGGTGATTATGTGTTTGGTGGTATCAACCAAAAATGAACTGTACATTTGTGAATTTTTCCTTTGCCTTGTGCATAACAGCATTATGTAACCAAATGTTAACAACTTCTAATCTCTGAAAACACAGCTGTCCAGTGTATTTGGGATGCACATTTTTGAATAGTGGTGACAATCATTGGATCAAAGAAATTAACTTCATTGACCATCCATGTGTAGTAGGTCCATGGTTAGATTTCTGTAAAGTGGTACATATTTTTTAATGTACATATTATGACACAGTAACACTAATAAGCAATGTGATAACACCAAGATTTATTATGTACATCAATGTAACTTTTGTATGTTTAGGGTAACATGGTCATAAGTGGTATATAAAACCAGTTCTTTGTACCTTCTGGCCTTTGACAGGGGTAACAAATACTCTGTTGAGTGTTGACAATGTGGTTAAGAAGTAGTCCATTTGCTCTGCTAGTGTGTTCAAGACTGCACTGTATCAGAGCCTTTACATCGCATGCATTTCTTGCCTTTTTGATACGTGCCAAACTTCATTTATAAATACTTAGGGTTAGGTCATGTGTATGTATTAACAAGATCAGTATTATTATGTAGCTATTATTGGGTTTAACCAATGCACTTGTTTTGTTTTCTTTTTTGTTTTCAACTGGGAATGTTTCTTTTCTTCCTTGCCCCCGAAGAAACCATTCATTGTATATAAAGTTGTTTTTTGTTAACCATGATATTCTTTCCAAACTTAACTTTGTCCTATAATAATGCTTGCACAATGACTATATGCATCACTGTTTATTTTGCAACTTTCCCCTTTTTCAGAATTAATCAATTAAAAGTAAGTACTACTAGTACTACTGCTGCTACTACTACTACTTCTACTACTTCTACTACTAATGATAATAGTAATAGAAATAATAATGATATTGATAATTATGAAAATGATAGTATTTATGATTCTTATAATAATAATAATAATAATAATAATAATAATAATAATAATAATAATAATAATAATAATAATAATAATAATAATAATAATAATAATAATAATAATAATAATAATAATAATAATAATAATAATAATAATAATAATAATAATAATAATAATAATAATAATAATAATAATAATAATAATAATAATAATAATATCATGAATAATTAGGTAATAAATCATTTGTAAAGGTTACTAAATAAAATAAGGAGTTTGTTTGTATACATCAATCTTTACAATTCATGAGGTTGTGAAACCAGGTCAGTGAGTACCAGGTAATTGGGAAGTGTTGATTTGCAGTATTTTTATATATTTATTCAACTCTTTGTGAATTTTAGAAATTCACACAAATGGATTGTTCTCCTACAGTAACTAGTACATCACAACTCAGTTCTATCATTCAGGGTACTTAACATATATATAGATATTTATTGCATCTTGTGCTCCTTTTTATTTTTTTCTTTGTATGCAGAGTATGACAGAGTATATTTATCATTTAAAATCGATATGAAATCTTGTACGAATGTAAGCATTGATAGAGTGTACAATCATGGCTTTATTTCAATTTGTGCACCCTTTTTTTCACAGTGAAGTACTGATATGTAATAATATTTATATTCAAATTAATTTAAAATTTCCTATTTTCATGTCTAAAGTTAGATTAAAAAATTATCACTATGTATTAGATACATAGCCATAATCTTTGGTGTTATATTTTAAAGCAAACACAGTTTTATTGAATTTCTATCATGACCATTGCACATTAGCAATGACTGTGGTGGGGTCACTCACAGAAACTCGGTTTTCAATTTCTTTATTTCACAAAACAATGTCAAATTGACTCAATTACATTATCACTTGTTTGAGGGTGAGGGAGGTGAAAACATTTCCATCCTTCTTTTATTGATAAAAGTTTGAATTGTGACCTGACTGGATGGCATAAAGATGAGGACTTGACAATTATACATGTTCATCTTTGTAAAATAGACTGGAACACAAGTACTGCACTCGCAAAGAAGATGCCAATTTGAAAAGTACTAATTGAGATCAATGATCAGTCATCTCAAAACTTTAAATATCAGATTATTAATCAAGAATATTCATTGTTTCCAAGATATATAATTTATTATGTTGCACATAATGATAGAAAAAACATCAGAAAGAAACCAATATTATTCAAGAATTCATGAAGAAATGACCATTTTCAATAACAGTTGTACTCAGATTATAAACTGCTGATGGTGAAATTTTATGCAGTATTTGTGTCATAAACATATTATTGTGGTTAATTTAATAATCACATTTGCAGTACTTATCTCATTTAGATTAGAATTAAAATTGGTGGTTTCATATAAGCCCATCCCAGTGATTAATGGAAAAGAAATAATCTTTTTTGCATTTAACCTTGTCAAAGTTTATAATTAAACCTGTGAAAGGTACCAATACATAGCTGAGGCAAAGATTCTTCCTTCCTTTTTAATTTAATTAAAAAGATTTGTGTCTGAAATATTTTTATTTATCCTGTATATATAAGTTTTAAGCCTTGAAATTATGTTTTCTGAAAACTTCATCCATAACCATAGTGCTTGATTTAGTAATTATATGATATATGAAACATCCATCTTTGAAATGGTAATACTGTGTATACCTATTTAAAAGTGTAATTGTCAAACAATTGCAGTGCATGGGAAAACATTGTGTTTGATTTTCGCATTCTGTACATTGAAAGTTAATCTGGGAACCTGTTAAATGTTTTAATTTAAAAAAAATGACAAATTATTGACAATTGTTTTTGTGTTTTTTTCCAATGCAAATTCACTACAAGTTTGGAATTTTATCAGTGTGTAACTACAATTGATGGTTTGTTTTGATTTGTTTTGCACTGTTCTGGCCATTTTTATTTCAACCCGATCTTCCAATGTTTCTCAGTCACGTAAGAGATTTGTGAACTGACAATTTTTATGAATTAATGTTTATGAGTTTTGAAATTAATTTACTGTATTTTAATTAATTTTATGATAGTTCAAAAGTAGCTTGCAGAAGCCACTGTTGTAGAATAGTTAGCAGTTGGTAGCATAAACAATTATAAGAATGGAGAGTTTATTCAGGCAATCAGTTGTACTGAATGTTTGTGTCTTCAATCCTTGAATGACTTTATGTTTAAAAGGCAAGGTTCATGCTGACGTCAAGTTGGGTTTAATAAAGCAGGAAAATAAGAGAAGCATACTAATGAAGGTTTGACGAAAATCCATCAAAGAATAGCAGTTATTGAATTTTAAAGTTTTAAATATGTGACGTCATATGCGAGCAGCTCTCCATATGTCATGCGGTATAAATTCTATTAAGTGCCGTTTTCTCAGAAATTTGAAGATGATTTTACCTGTGCATTCAATATATTATCAGAACAATATTTCATACAGGCTTCTATGGAAAAAAAAACCCATTCAATTATCATGAACTATTACAAAATGGCAATTTGTGGAATTTATATTACATGACATATGGGGAGCTGCTCGCATGTGATGTCACAAAATTTAAACTTTGAAACTCCATAATTCTGTTATTCTTTGGTGGATTGTCGCCAAATTTTCATTAATGTGTTTCTCTCATTTTTCTGCTTCTATTAAAACCAGTTTGTCGTCAGGGTGAAACTTGCCTTTAAGTATTTTTCATTCAGTATTATAATTTGCAGTGTTTCCGGGGATAGTTATGATTGCATGAACAGTGGTAGATGTTCTCTGTGTGTTTTAATATGAAGAAATGATTTCATTGAGTCCATATTTACAAAAGAGGTGTTTAAATTTGGTGTCTAAGTATGGAACACTTCATGTTGAAAAATGTAACATAAAAACATAGAATGCAACTGTTGATCACATGCTTGACATGCATATGAATTATGCCTCATCTAAACTCTGTAGTTCACAATCTACTTTGAAACAAATTTCATTCAAAACTCATACCCTAGATTTGGACACCATGTCTAATTTATATCTCCTTTGTGGGCATATGTGTACAAAATTAAAGCAGAAACAGTGTATTAGATATTTCTCAAGTTTAATATATTTATTTCAGTTTTATACCGAACAAAACAAACAGTATGCTTGTAAAAAGGCTCATAGACCTTATTAGTTTTGGATAGTTATGATTGCATGAACAGTGGTAGATGTTCTCTGTGTGTTTTAATATGAAGAAATGATTTCATTGAGTCCATATTTACAAAAGAGGTGTTTAAATTTGGTGTCTAAGTATGGAACACTTCATGTTGAAAAATGTAGATATGGTTATTTTTTTTCCTATCAGTTGAAATGTATAACATAGAATACAACTGTTGATCACATGCTTGACATGCATATGGATTATGCCTCATCTAAACTCTGTAGTTCACAATCTACTTTGAAACAAATTTCATTCAAAAGTCATACCCTAGATTTGGACACCATGTCTAATTTATATCTCCTTTGTGGGCATATGTGTACAAAATTAAAGCAGAAACAGTGTATTAGATATTTCTCAAGTTTAATGTATTTATTTCAGTTTTATACATAACAAAATAAACAGTATGCTTGTAAAAAGGCTCATAGACCTTATTAGTTTTGGTGAATTACTAAGCTTATCAGAAAATTCCAGTGCAAATAGTTTATTTATTACAGCTGTATTGTATTAATATAATCACACATATGCAGTATTAAAATATTTATTTTTAAAAAGAACAAAACAATTTCAAGTGAAAATCAAATCATGTAAAGTTATGACAGTTTAGTATTTCCCTTTACATATGTTCTTCATCCTTTTGACAAAACCAAATGATTTAAAAATTACAGACAGAAATATGCACACTGCAAGTAATGTACATTTTGTGATTGCATACTGAATGCAGCAGACACAGGAAAGATTAGAATTTGGCATGAAATGCCCGAGTAAATGTTGTAAAAACATGTGCAATATGGCTGCTCATCATGGATGGAAATAATTTACAGTATTCCAATCTCACGCTTCTTCTTGCCAAAACCTGTTTCATGTTTCCTTGCCAAGATTCTCAAACAAATATATCATTTTTATATCAGAAGTTCAAAAAATTACGTCCTTGAATATACTACTTTGTTGCTTGCAGTATCTCTTGGTTGCCTACAAATGTCTTTACAAATTACCCTTCACCTTGCTACTGAAATAAATGTAATTAGATTCAAAATGATTAGTTTCATCAATCTTGGATTGCCAAAACACATCTAAGGGATGTAATGCGATATTAAAGTTGATTGATATTGTTCGGCGATATTACTTGATGCAAATACCCGATGTATCGAGCACATATTTTCATACTTTTTGTCTTTGCCTTTTAAATCTTATTTTACTTTATTTTAATAAACTTTCCTCATTGTTTTGCCAACCAATGTTTGGTTGTTGGTCTTGTTTCTTGGAGTTTGCCTAAAAGTGGTACAGTGAGATGAGTTTGTGCGGCGTTGTGGTATTTTCGAATCGTAAATCATTCGGAGAATTGATACATTCCATGAAGTGTGCAGCTGGAATTCCCTCTGCGTCGAAATCTCTTCTACCCATTACTTCCAGCCAGACGATCCTGTATAAAATGCAAAAAGATAAAAAAGTAAAAAAAAAAAAAAATGATATTTAACCAGTGACGTGTGAACTTAATTATCAAGTATTCACTTCTAAATTTAAAGTAATTGACCCATAACTATTTTAGTCAACTGCAATACTGCCAAATGCAGAGCTGCCGAGTCTTTCCGATTTGATTCTGTCGGAGTTTACCGGATTTTTTTTCAATTATGTTTTATTTCTTTCACAATCAACAACAAAATCACAAAATTTACTAGTAATTAGTAGCTCATAAAAACAAAACAAAAGGCAAAAAAAAGTGACATGACATACAATTATATAGACAGAACCACTTGCTTACAAGTCAGGGAGAACACGGCCTCCGTCGAAAGACCCCGCCCCAAGCAACATAAAGGAAGAAAGCACCCCTTGTTCAAGGATCCCCGCCGGAACAGCTCTAGTACCCACTTTCCATCCACAGTTAACAGATGTATTCCAATAGTAGTCAAACATTACACAACTACTTACTCAAACCAATCATCTTTAAAGGGGATTGAAACCCTAGACATCTTACTAAATTCAGAGAAGTACAGACAATAAAGATGGAAATAGTGAAAGTTGAGCAAATTTGGTTGCAACCGTTCAAGAGTTATGGAATTGTTTAAAGTTTATTTAATTCCTTAGTTATGAGATCCTTTAATTGCAACTCTACCCACTTTTCAGACTGAAAGTGTGGAGAACTTCCCATTGGATTTGTAACAAATTCAAATAATTGCTAGTTTTTGAAGTGGTCAGTTGAGGAAGTATTAAATCTTTCAGGAGAAAACACTGTGATTTTTTGCTAGGTCACTTCTGCACAAGCAACAAAGAGCAAATCAGCATATTTGATAAAAAGTGAGAATAAGTGAAAATTCCTGTTACAAACCAATGGAGAGTTCTCCACTACTTCATACTAAACAGCTGTAGATTGTCCAATTTTAAGAAATCGCTCATAATAAGTGATTATGTAAAACTTTGACATTTATAACTCTTAACCCGTTCAACCAAATTTGTTCAAATTTCAAACTAATTTTCCTTCTTGCATGTTCTGTAATGTCTGAATGCAGGAAGTGTCTGGTTTCATCTGCCACTTAATTTTTATCATAATCAGTTTTACGAAACATGTAAGTTAAATATTTTCTGATTAATGGATGTATTTTTTAACAAAATTGTGGTGCATGTAATTTATAGACTTATGCGCCCACCCCACTGCCTAATGTTTTAATTATCCCCTCATGAAAGTAACGCGAATGTTTGAATTCCATAATGAATTAATGTTGCCACGTATCTCTATCGCGTTTATCCGTTTATTGAGGGATTTTTAGAAAATCCAAAACACTTCAAGTCAGTCTTTGTTTTGACGCAACTTTTATCCGTGCGTTCTTTGAATCTGTAGATCGCTAAATTCGTAAAATACTTACGAATACATTTAAAAGTGATAGCCCGGGGGTCGCTCTCCACGGCTAGCTTACGCACCGAGCTCAGAAAAGCGTCGTTAAAGGTCCCTTTTCAGCCTTCGCGACGTTCGTCGACGGCTCTTTCATGGAAGAAAAGCGCGGTTAGCTTTTTTCAATACAAATCGCCTAAGCAATCGTCCGCTTAGGGTAGCCTTTTCCTCACATGTCACTGCCATTTAGGTGTACTCACATCGGCTTTGTAGCGATCTACGCCACTCTTAGCGGGTGAATAGTTGAGTCGACGCCAATCTATTAAATCTCCAAAATGAACGTTTTTTAGTAAGGAAAATTATAAAATTAATTATTGATTGAACTTTTTTCGGCGTTCTTGGCAATTGTAAATAATCGTTTTTAGTGAGAAAGACAGTGGGTAGGAATTAAATTAGTTGATTTCACTCGTTTAGCCACTTAGGATACTTAAAATGTGGATTTCCAGTTCACCGCCAACTTAGGGTATCAGAATGAGTGATTTCATGGGGAGTCACGCCGTTTAGGTAGCTATTTCTCATGCATTACGCCATTAGTGTCACAAATTTTGGTAATGTAGGTACGCGCTTTTAGCGGTGCATTCTGAGGTTGTTGGACACGGGTGGATACAGGCGTCTGGGCAGAGCGACCCCCCGGAGTGATCGGCTTACATTGTGGAACTTCAAATTTAAAAATTGACTCAATATTTTTGATATCTCGAAACTACATAGTAGTGTTCATATGCGACAAGATAAACACCTAGAATAAAAAAAGTTTGCGAAAGTTTAACTTGCCAAAGGCAAAGTTATGCCATGAATAACAATTATAAAACTCGGGGCGAGTTTAAATAGTCCTAGGTTACACACAGTAAGTGTGACGGCAGAAAATGGGCAGGTGAAATCCGATCAACTTACGATTTTCACTTGTTTAAAGCATAAATAATTCATTTTGAAACTTACAACTTTTTTCCAGGCGGCGACATTTGTGACCCTTATCAAAGACAATGTAGCATGTGGGAATCATGTACTCAGGATTTTTTTAACTGTGGTAAATGTAGGCCAATATCCTTTAATTACTGGTTAATACTTTAATTTTAGATTTATCTTAAACGTTTGGCTGTGTTATACACCCTTCCTCTCTTAACCGAATATGTTTGTAAAAAAAAATCAGCCATTTAATAGTTTGTCCAGCAATTACATTTATTTCCGAAGGGTCCTTGGCAAATATACTCACTTATTTCTTTGAGTTGAATGAGCCACGACCAGAAATGGTGCCGTCAAATCCAACCCGAAGAAAGCTGTCATAACGGCCAGTAATCGCATTTATTCTTGACTTGAAACGGTAAATTCTGTGAGAAAAAACAATTGAAAATATGGATAATAGGACGGAAGATACTTAGAGTCCTTACTGGAATCCAAGTCGCCAAGATTCGTGCACCAACTGGATACAACTGATTACAATTTTTGTTCTGTTAAATAAGATATACATTCATACATACAGAATTATGATCTACATGTACATGTTGAGGCCGCCCTGCCTGCCATCAGAGAGATACATCCTCCCAGGGGCGGCGCCGGGGTAGAATCTTAAAAGGGGCGATTCGTAGGGTAAATTTGCCTGCCCCAAATGTTCTTTTACTTGTCAAACTGCAAGGCAAACGGCATCCAACAAGCGGATGGGGCAGGGACCGACAACGGCTAAAATCACTTTTTGCCCGCCTTTTTTTTACTAGCCAAATCAACAAAAATGGGGGGGAGGGGCAAAATTTTCTAAAAACAGTCAAATCTCCGTCATTTTGAGTTGTTGTCTGGTCTTTTCTGTCATGTGTATCTGAAAGTGTAATTAATTTACTGCCGACACATATTTTTCTCAATTAGAGAACTTCTCTTTCACAAGGCCTCTGTGCTTTATTTTCAAGTTCTCTGTTTCATTTCCTACTCATTATTTATCATGGCTATATTGTATGATTATTATTTATCTGATTTGCGTTCTGTTTGTATATGCTTATAATTATGTTTACATGTTTTTTTTATCGAAAATGGAATGAATAAATAAATGAATGAAAATGAATCTTAATAATTTTGAAAATAATACAGGCGGTCAGCC
>JZLH01S0241837.1:112076-123802 GCA_001188425.1 Eucidaris tribuloides | reverse complement strand
CTCCACACTCATACCCGAGGGTCCAGCAGCCTTACCGGTTTTCATTTGCCCCATTGCCTTCACAACTTCTTCCCGACTAATCCTCTCAACCGGCCCTTCCACTATGTCCCTTCCACTAATGTCATTCTTGTTTTTAAAAATAGTTATTTTAAAATAATGTTAATCATGACAGGCAAAAGGTTTAGAATAAAAGACTGTGATAAGTAAATCTGGCTAGCAGCTGATCTGACATTCTGGCTTCAAGGATACTTACTTGTGTTTCTTGTAAACCAACACTCCTTCTAGCAGACGCTGCCTGTTATTCACCAGTTCATCTCGTATTAAATCCTGCATGGGAGAAGCAAACAGTTTACTGGTTAATATTACTCAGCTCTGCAACACTGCTTAGGATGAGACGGGTTAAATAGATTATTGTAATTAAGATGAAGGGTCCAACTGAAAACTGTATGAAACTAGATATTGCTTCAATTTTAACCAAACCATTCCTAACACAATCCATTTGATTATAGAGGTTTAAAAATCACCAAACTTTGGGTTAGCTTGAAATAACAAAGTTTTTACTATGCCTTTTGTTAAAGTTAAGAGTTAAACCTCTCCCATTCCTATGCAATCATGGAACATTGGGCAGTGCCTATCTCCGTTTCAGTAACCCTAGGTTTATTACTGCCTGCTATTTTTTATAGTACAGCGGTAAAAAAATTGGGTTATTCTAACTCAAGAATTGGGTAATTTTCAAGCCTTTGATACTTCATTTTGTTTGTTGATTAACTGGCATATACAGTAGGTTAGATGTTGTGATATTGCTTCAATTTTAACCAAACCATTCCTAACACATTCCATTTGATTAAAGAGGTTTAAAAATCACCAAACTTTGGGTTAGCTTGAAATAACACAATTTTTACCATGCCTTTTATTATGTTAAAGTTAAGAGTTAAACCTCTCCCATTCCTATGCAATCGTGGAACATTGGGCAGTGCCTATCTCCGTTTCAGTAACCCTAGGTTTATTACTGCCTGCTATTTTTTATAGTACAGTGGTAAAAAAATTGGGTTATTCTAACTCAAGAATTGGGTAATTTTCAAGCCTTTGATACTTCATTTTGTTTGTTGAATAACTGGCATATACAGTAGGTTAGATGTTGTGCACGTTCACACATTTTCATGTGGTGTTCAGTATGACCAAATGTAATTACAGATATGCCTTTAATGGAATTCTTAACACGTTTAAAACATCTAATGAAGAATATGGCTTACAATAGCCAATTTAACTCCTGGCTACCATACTTTATTCAGATTGTTAAAGTACAGCATTTTTTCAACTTAAAGGCACTGTATAACAATGTTTCCATTTTAAATAAAGTGAGCTACATGATTCCTCATGCTAGTAGTGTCTTTGATAAGGTCTAAAAATGAAGCCCTGAAAAAATTACAGTTTAAAATGATCATTAAGTGCTTTAAAAGAGTAAAAATCATTGAGAGACTATTCCAGTTTTTCCCCATAGAATTCCGTGTTGCAGATTTTTCTATCGGCCGAGAATAATTCATGTGCCAGTTTTTAGCTGTACATATTTTACCAGTGACAGCATATCTGTCTGAACTTTTGTGTTCTAGAGTGTTTATTTGTCCATTCAAACACTGTCAAATATGTCAGATAGCACAGTTTGACAATTTTTAAATGGGTCTTCCACAATGTTATATAGTGTCTTTAATATCAATCTTATAATTTTGTTACACAGCCATATGTCAAAAATAGATCTGTCACATCAGGAACATAAAGCTTCCACAGTTTGTACACCAGTGTGTTTTACTTGCTGTTGTTGTTGTTCTTGTTGTTTGGTGTATTATTTGAGAACAGTTAAATCTTCTGGGAAGTAATTTGGAAAATTGAGGTCTAGATCTATATCTGCCAAAGACCAGGTTTTGTTATTGCATACACCCCAAAAAAAATAAATAAATAAATCATCACGGAACAGACACACAGTGACAGACAACATTTGATTTAATATTCAGTTACAGGCTTACTCTACATCTAGATACTTTTAAAATAATTCTGACTTTTCTTGATACGAGGTTAAGATTCAACTACTTTACACACATGAAAAAAACTTATTGCTTTATGAACCACTCAGCAAATGCTAAGTTAATATATAAATGCCAGTAGAGTTTGATTTTACCTTGGTTTGAATCGCTGAATGTCCACTGATGATTAAGAGTAATTCCTGACTGGACCTAAATTAACAAACATGAAAAACATAATAATTCATGAGATAGTTGCAAAACAAACAAACAAAGGAGCTGTACTAGCCAGGCTCACACCTACTACGTACAGTATGTGGTCCAGGATATGAAACACCTACGCAACTGTAGTAATATCAAGGGATTTTTTTCAAGTGCTTTCAATGCATCAGTGATCTTTTTTAATCCAGAGCCTCCAGTAACCTGGGCATAGAATAATCTCCATTGGCGGTATAGACTAGGAGTGGTACTAGCTCTCCACCTCCAAAACAACAGCTCTTCAAGTTCAACTAATATTATTAATCACTTTACATAATAAAGAAGGGGACAATTTGATCCACTCAGCCATTCTTGCAATGGAGGAAAGCAAATTCACAAGCATACCTAAGCTGACATTGACATTGTGACCTTTGTCTAAGCTAAGTCTCAGTAAATTTGGCCAGCAAAGGCTTGTAATGGGTCAACAGCATTGATTTGTATATGAGGAGCAAGATACACTAGTACAATGATTAAAACCTCAAATTAAGAGAAAAAGTCAGAAAACCATTAATAGTGAACAGTTCAATTATTCAAACATTCTCAGATAATCTATCATCTCATCATGGTCACTTAACACATAAAAATCTACTGGTAGACTCTAGAGTAGACTAGAGTGAAACCTGTCTACAGTGGCCAACCTAGGGAAACAAAAAATGTAACTTTATAGACAAATGGCTGCTATCGACAGGTTCTTTAACACATGATTTGTCTTCTGGGGAATCATTTTTGTGGTTACTAAAGACGGGTTGGCTGCTATAGAGAGGTGGCTGCTAAGACAGGTTTGACTGTACTTTATTTTCAAATTTGCAAACCTCAATGTCCTTGGCTTTGTTGAACCTCACAAAGACCTTAGCGTATAGCAGTTAGCACTGCCATTGAAATGGCTTGAATTTATGCAGGGCTCGACAGTAGCACTTGCTTGCTTGCCTGGGGCAAGTAAAGATATGTTAAACTTTACTTGTGATGTGAACAAAATTACGTAATTAAAAAAAATGTACTTAAAAGTAGTCATCCCCAAACGGACAGAAAATGACCGATTTTACACCAATTCTAACACTTACAAGTGAAAAATCACTCCCACTAGCCCACCTCAGTCCTGCCTATCATGATTCAATCCTTATTTCGTCGTCAAAATAGTTAAAACTGTGAAAAACTCGCCGCAGTGTTCCTTGGGACTTCTGCAGTTCTCGTACGCGATTTGTTCGCTGATGCCAAAGCTAGTACGTAGCTAGTACAAAATAAGGATGGAATCATGATACGCATGACTGAGGTGGGCTAGTGGGAGTGATTTTTCACTTACAGTGTTAGAAATGGTGTAAAATCAGTCATTTTCCGTCCTTTCGGGGATGACTACTTTTAAGTCATACCGTGAGCAAATGTTCAGTGCTACGGCACACCTACTACGTATGTGGTCCTGAGGACAGGAGCTGTACAAACCACATACGCCCAACACTGGAAAAAACAAAGTTTGCACTGTGTGGATTGAATGATCCAGTCCCGTCAAAACTGGATAGAATTTTGTTCAGGACACTGGGCAGAAATTTTGTAAAATTAAAAAATGAAATTGAAGTGATGAGTCCTTCATTTTCAAGTACTTATATGTTGAGGTCATTGGTAAACTATCTATTTGGAGCAATATTTCAGGATTTGTTTAGAAAGGTGAATTTCAGAGCACATTCTTGTGCCATGACGCCCATGACTGCATGAAAACAACCACTCAATTTGTACACATACACAAAATAGACCTGTCCCCATGACCACCATGTGTGTGTTACGGAGGCTACGACTATGTAGCTAGCTTGCGGCCTGTGTAGAGAGGAGATACTGAGGTACCTGTAAAATGTGCATCAAAATTGTCTGATAAAACCTCTGAAAAACGACCAGACGCAATAAATTCACAGGTCGAAGCTAAGACAAGAAAGAGTCGGCCTGCTACCCCCGGGGGGCACTCGACTTACAAAGTGATACCTATGTGCCGCACCGAAATCAAAAATCGGGGGCTCTGGAATGGGCTTGAGCGAAAAATGGGGGTCTCTGGAACTGGAGCCAAGGCTTCAGAAAACCTCAAAATGCTATGCTCTGCAACTGCATCGCGGCGAAGTTCCGGCGCGCTGTGCGGAAAAGGCAATGCTCTGGCTCGACCGCGCGGCCGACCGAAAAATTTGAAGCGAAACGGTAAATTTGGGGGTCTCTGGAACTGGAAAAATCAAAATTTTTCTGTGACTTCTGAAATCGAGATGCTCTGGAACGGAAATTTGGGCTGAAAATGGGGGTCTCAACCGCGGCACTGATAACGTAAGTAAGAGGTATCAAGCAATTATATCTAAGTTGGCTCACCACCCCCCCCCCCCCCCGGGCCTGCTACCGCTGTCAAAATACTGCTGTTAAATGAGAAGTCCTCGAAGAAAACGGACAGACACCGTCAGTCACCCATACAAGCAAGGGGAATATAGTGCAATCGATGCTATATTATTATTACCCCTTATACCTGTCTGTATTCTCCTCTTGGTAAATCATGTTCATTCATGTGTGAAGGCATGGGAAAGGGTTCCAAAAATCTGGCACCTAAAAATTTTAGAATTTTTAAAATTTTATGTCAGAAACAAAACTGTTTTGAACCAAATGTTCATGCCTGAACTGAAGAAATGATGTGGATTTATTCATTAAAGCTGAAAATATGTCATATATCTATTCAGAAATACAATTTTTGGCCTTGTGTAAGAATGGTGCACAAAGTCGAGCTACGCTACGACTCCCGCGAGTGACGTCGGTCTACAAAACTCAAAACAGTGACAGTGCAGCAGAGACAGACAATTTCGCACACTACACAAAATGTCACATGTGGGACTAAGAGAAAATAACATGGACTGTGTACAGTGTAAATAAAAAAGCTCTTCATCACCACGTTAAGAACACATTATTAAAATTTTAACAACACTTCTAAAGGTGCATATATCATATATCGCATTAAGGTAAGTAAACATTTCACTTACAAATTTATAAAAGTTAAATTTTGGATTAAAACTTACGTTGTAAAGACCGCCATGATTCACAACCACATACAATCGAAAAGCGTAGGGGGCGCTATGCTCGATCTACAAAATAAGCACGTGCAAAGTTTAAGTTTCACAAGAAGGGTTTTATTGAAATAAATAATTACACTCATATACCCCCGGGGGGGGGGTAATCACGTTTATTGGGTATACGGGGATGTGCCGCTGGGAAGGGTGACTTTTTCTAGAAAAATCCTTAGACATGGGTCCCCTTTTCATCAAAAAGATCCTTAGACATGGGTCCCATTTTTAGATTTTTACATTTTTGGCACGCATTGCGCGCAAACATATGCTATACTATATACATGTATCTCTATGGCTATTTTCACATTTTCGCGACGGTCAAAACTTTTTGAAACCCTTAGACATGGGTGCGTATTTACGGCAAAAAGACGCCTTAGCCTGTGGGAATGGGTTCGGAGTTCTCACGGCACACCCCCGTCCGACCTATAACTTGAGTACCCCCCCCCCCCCCCCCCGCCAACCATGCACCTACGGCTCATATAACCCTTAATAAACATATACAGGCCTACAACTAGATTCATGAAACAAACAACCAACGAACAAAACAAAAGAACAATAAAAAAAATCAACAACAGGAGCCACCACATTTAAAGTTGAAGTTGCCAAAACATTGTTATTCTTTGACAACTTCAATTTTGTTTGATTTTTGATTGCAGTCAATCATTTAATCAATCCACCAATCACATAAAAACAAACATCAAACATGTTTAAATCACACTTGTTACAAATTACAGATCATGTCCCCAAACCTTACCGTCCGGTGCTTTCAAAATGAGTAATAAATAAGTTTAACTAAGTTCTTTTTGGCAACGAGTCAGCTTATGATTCAGTCTCCTTACCTTATCAACTTTACTTTTGAACCCTAAATTGGGTTTCCTTAAAATTTGCATTGACAGATATCGATTTTTAAGATCTTTAAGTCATTAGTTGTCAGTGATGTGTCCGAGTCCAGTAAGTCCGAGTCCAAGTCCAAGTCCGAGTCTGGCCTTTCCGAGTCCAAGTCCGAGTCCGAGTCATGAACCTTCGAGTCCGAGTCCAAGACCGAGTCCGGCATGTCCGAGTCCGAGTCCGACACATGTATTACATATTAATTAATTAGAAACAAGTATCTCATTCAAAATATCTGTAGGGACCTACATGTACTTACTAAAGAATCAGTCAAATGAATCAACAAATCGTTCAATTTCCAAAAAAAAGATAACAAACCCACAAAATAATTACAAGACAATAGTATGTTACTTTAGTTTTAAAATTGCATGTAGTTTATTACGAAAGCGCGGGTATGCAACATCAATCACTAGTAACATTTTCACTTGTTTGTCAACACCCTCCTTGTTCTATAAGCAAAAATCCCACAAAACTTTCAATGTGTGGAAATGTAATATGAGAAAACATTTTGCTAGATTGGGTGAACTAGCCTAATACATAAAAGTGTAATTCAGCCACACATAACTGTCTGTAACTTCAGTTACCATTTAATCTTACCAAAATATCTTCGAAGAAATTAAATAATAAATTTGGAGATCAACAGTACTTGATACATTTAAAAAAGTTGAAAGGTACTATCATCCTTTCAATGTGCCTGCTAAAGTTAGTATTCATCGGAAATGTTCAATAATATAGTGGCGGTGACAAATTTCACATTTTGCTTCATCATTCTTTAATTTGTTCAGAAGATACAATTTTATTAATTGATTGGGCAGCCATTGAAGTGGTGTGTATGTACACACACATCACGTGTAATACGCATTGCAAAACTAGAAACACGGAAGACAGTCCAGGCAGTGGACTGCTACTGTGTGATCCCATTTGGCTGAAATTTATTTGAGTGATTTTATATTTGAAAATATTGCGTGAAATTTTGAAGAAATTTTAGCGAATGGAACCTGAGATATCCGTTTGGATAGCGCCAATATGCCCCGGTCTCGAGCCGGACACGACGCCGAGTCATCGAGTCACAGGCCCCGAGTGGCCGAGTCCGAGACCGAGTCATGAACCTTCGAGTCCGAGTCTGAGACCGAGTCCAGCAAATACGGACTCGAGTCCAAGACCGGACTCGAGTCACACATCACTGTTAGTTGTTGCTGTTGTAGTAGTTCTTGTTTACGGTGCTACTCAATCCCAGTGGATTTATTTGCATGATGTTTTTTTTTCTTGTTAACATTAGTACACAAGTTATCGGTTTTTGTTTGATGAAATTAAATTGTAATAACCACGCTGAAAAGTGTTTCGAAAGTAAAATGTTAACAAATGATGGTCAAGTAAGCTTTATGATCTAAATTTGTTTGTTTCCTACTACGGATGAAACTATTCAATGTATATAGGCCGTAAATCATATTTTGTGTACTTCTCCTCTCTTTAGGCTATTCAAAACAAAGCGATGGCGGAAGAAAGAAATAAACAGTGAAAAGGAAAAGGGAAGGGAAAACAGGGAATTGAAGATAAAGCAAAGCAGAACGTCATTTTGCGTAATTTTGTGTCAGTAACGCGGTACGGTACGGAGGGGTCCCCTTTTGGGGCTCAATTCCCCTTTAAAAAAATTGGTCAAGCCCCCCCCCCCCAAAAAAAAAAATAAAATAAAATAAAAATAAAAAAAAATCGGGCAATTAATGTTCCACAATGAAAATATTGATAAGTGAACTGAAGCGATCTTGCAAACATTTAAATGAAATAAAATAAAATTGATAGAAAGAAGATATACACAATTTTAAATATGTGTTTACCATGCCCAGACGTACATTAACTGCAATGTACATTAAATCGTTCTCTAGCGGCTCACAATATATTGCTCTGTCTCTTCTTTTGAGCATATACCGTGGGAGGGTTCCCCTTCCCACATCTTCCCCCTGCTCTGTCGCTTCGATCCCTCAGGACCGCATTTACGATTTTATTTTGTATTTTTATTTTTTTACATAGGCCTACTTCCGGTACATCTTCTTGAAATCCTGACTCCCTAATCATAAAATATACCTTTACTGAAATATACGTATATCTACCATGATAAAAAGACATCTTTTCTATTCGTGTTTTCAAAAAGTTCCTACCGTGGCCCTTCTCTCCCCCACACACGCTTCCCCCGCTCCCTCACAAAAGTGTTTCACATACTTTCTGTGTATCTGTTTGAAAACCTGACTACAATTCGTAATAATCTGCATGAAATTTGCCTTTAAAATACGTATTTGCCATGCTTAGAATCACGCTGTTTCTATGCGTATTTTGAAAGTGTTCCTATCCTCCTCCCACACAATTCCCCGCCCGGTCGCTTCGCTCCCTCGCAAGTATGACTATACCCATCCATAATCTTGATAAAATATTACATCATGCCTACAACATATATACGTCTTTTCTATCATGTCTATGCGTATTTTCAAAAAGTTCCTACTAGCGGTCACTTCGATCCCTCGCCAGCATGACTTTTGACCCAATTACAGTTTTTCACAGGGGCGGCGAAACCGGGGGCAGGGGGCACTTGCCCCCACCAAAAAAAAAAAAAAACTTGATAGGAAAAAATGTCCCCTTTTCAAAATTAAATGTGCCCTTTGTGAAATGACACTTTTTTTAATCTACATATTTTTGTCCCTGTGGGTGATTCTCTTTTGTTTGTTATGATATAAATCATGTTATAAACACAACAACAACAAATAACTACCCCCTTTGTCAACATACCATAACTTTTTAACAAAACAAGTTTGTGCAAAATAATTTGGCAAGAGTGTTTCTACCCTCATTGACTAACTTCTGTGTGAAAATGTGATTGATCCGTCAAGTCATGCATGAGTGAGCATGCATTAAAGGTGAAAATGCCACTTTTCAAAAGTCACAGGAGTCGTCTCTTATGCCAAAATAATGGTAAATAATGATATTTTTTGCTATACAGTGTGCTCACTCAACCATGGCATGGTTACAACCACTTATGTTCGTACAACATGTAAAGATACATTTTGCTGAAAAATATCGGATTTCAATTTTTGCAATTCAAAAGTGAGAAAGGGTGGAAATTTTTAAATTGAGCTCACCGAAGCGTAAAATATACCAAAAGTGCCAAAGGAGGTATAAGGGGATCAAACAATAGATGATTAACATAAATAGCGATTAATCATTCACCAGAAACAGAATTTGTCAAAATCTTGCATCAAAAATCCCCAAAAATGACCCTTGTGACTTTTGAAAAGTGACATTTTGCCTTTGTGCTCACTCATGCATGACTTGACGGATCAACCACATTAGTCAATTAGTGCAGAAACACCCTTGCCAAATTATTTTGCTCACAACCGTGCTTTTATAAAGTTATAGTATTTTGAAAAAGGGCGTAGTTACTTTTTTGTTGTGTTTATTTTCTTCATTTTTCCATTCATTTTCTCTTTTTTTTGCCCCTGACGAGGCACGTACACCGTACAGAGAAAACATAATTGGGTAAATTATGTTCAACGAACATTTTGTGCCTAAAAAGGGCATTTGGCATCTCATCTTTAATATGGTATTAAAATTATGCCCTCCTATACTGTTTGCCCCACTACCCTCCCCCCCTTTCACTTAAAGGAAAAAAATATCATTTTCTAAGTTAAGTATGCCTTCTTTTGGTTTGTACCATAATGAGTGAAGTGAAACCTTTCTTGAAATACGTCACATGAAAGTGATTTTTTTTTTGTTATTGTGTTTTTGTCCCTGACGGGGCACGTCATAGAGAGAATTCTTTATTCAACGAAGAGGCACATTATGAGCCTAAAAGGGACATTTGGCCTGTCAACGTATAGTGCCCTCTATGGGGTGGCAAATATTGGGCCCTCTTCATCTCTTTCCGCGTGATGGCCCTATTTTGATGTGCTCTTCAAAAAGTGTCTTTTGTGAGGGAACTTTCCGTCGGCTACCTTTTCTTCAACAAAGAAAATCGCCTTTTAAAGAGAAGAATTCCCCCTTTTCTGCATAAAAACTTTGCGTATCACAATGTGACATCATGGCTGTATATATGTATGAGTTGATCCACTATCTGGCAGATGGGTATTGGTAGCAATGTTATCCAGACGAATTTAAAAAAATGAGCATGGTAATATAACGCTAGATCACATTTTAATTCACACATTTTTGTCTTGATATTTTATTAATAATGTTTGTCTAAATCGAGATGTATGTTAAAAAATACGCTACGTAAAATGACTATTAGGTACAAACATATCACGCAGAGAAGAGAAAGTTTTTACGATAAGTTTTTTTTCCAAAACACTGTTTGCTCCAAATAAATTATTAACCAATTATCATAAGATGAAGATAAAGTAAATATTTTCAAAGAGAATGTCATTCGCTATTATTGTCTTAGGATAAAGAATGTTTTTTCATGCACTCTGGCCTCGCAAAGAGTGTTTGCTACATTGATTGATATATATGATCCTGTTTAATTCAGTTTACAGATGTTTCTTTTCATTTTTTTAATAGCTCAAAAAAGTCAGAGAAGTAATTAGTCTGCCTAGGAAAGACCACAAATTGATGATTTAATACTTAAATTTCCAATTTTCCCAGACGCTCGCCGTAGCTCTCGCGAGGCAGGAATAGATTTTTCATGTTAATCAAACAGAAAACCCTTTTAATTCACTATTTACGCGAAAAGCTTTTTCAAGCAGAAACTGCAATCTGATGGTAAATTATATCTGCAGGTCGCCCAAGGCCTTTTGATCATGTATAAGTGCCCTTTTTGGCTTTTGAGCCCCCCCCCTCCCTCCACGAAATTATAAGTTCGCCGGCCCTGGTTTTTTCACATGTACTTCATTTTTACCTTTTTGAAAACCTGACAATCCCTAATAATCTTTTATACCTTTAAAATATGCCTAGAATCACGTCTTTTCTATGCATATTTTCAAGAAGTCCCTGACGTGGGAGGGGTATCCCCCACCCTCCCCGTAGCTCTGTCGCTTTGCTCCCTTGCATGTTTCTGTCAAGTCCTCAGTAGCCCTCCTAAAATGTCCGCATTAGAACCGCGCATGCGCAAAAAGCCTATGTGGGAAGTGTGAGGATTTTTCCTCACACCGACCGTCCTTTTCGACTATAGACGTAGATCCAGTTTTGTTGTATAGCTATACCGGCAAGTTGATTCGACTTCGAGTTCGGAAAACAGTGCATTGTTTAAACATGGCCGTAGGCAATGGAGGCGGGTGGGGAGGGGAGGGCAGTTGTCCCCCCCCCCCAAAAAAAAAATCAAAATCCCACTGTTACCACGGATTTTAGATTTTGAAATAGTTTGAGCAGCACCCCCCGAAAAAAATGTGTCCACGGGTTTGTATACTGCGCAATTTGACAAATGGAAACAAGTGACAAAGTTGTAAGTTTTCATAAATGAGCAATTTGTGCTTTGTATTCACATTAACATCAATGCAATTTCATCATC
>JZLH01S0241837.1:98274-109178 GCA_001188425.1 Eucidaris tribuloides | reverse complement strand
TTCAGCACAAGTATGAGAAATGTTGGCTGGCAATATACAAAGGTTCATTGGAATATATATCTATATATATATCAGCAAATTCACACACACATACTATTTCTAATCGGAATGCATGCAATATTGTTGCAGAGAGAATAATACACCAATATATGTTTTATGTTCCTGCTGCTTATTGTGAAAGAATGTATTTTTTTTTATTGTGATTATCCTAAACAAGATTATTTCTGTATGAATTGACAAGATCTTCATCAAAAGTGAAAATCACGCCAGCAATGACTGTTACCTAAGTCAATTATTTTTTTTGACTGATTTATCTATTTATTTACAGTGTGTTTTTTCATTATTTATGTATTTATTCATTTATTTATATATTTATGTATACTATTTATTTACTTATTTATTTATTCATTTACTTTTGTTTCTGCTTGGTGGATACCCAGACCTCCCTACCTCTTTGACCAAAACATTAGGATGATTTTGCTTGAAAATAGGAAAGAAACAGCTATTACCATAGAAATGTGTAGCAAAATTATCAAGAAAAATATGAAAATCATATCAAACCAAAGAGCTGGAAATGGTCAAAATTCAGATTCCTTCCTCCAAAGTCAGAATGGTCGGGGGATCTGGATACATCTCGTTCAATTGGCACGCTTTCCGACTTGGCATTTTTTGTTTCACTTCCACCACACTTCAGCAATTGGATCAACAGATTTATCATGGAGCGAAGTATGCACAATTTGGAAACAGCATATACCATTTCCAAAATATGCTGGTATTATGCATCAATACACAACACTTCTACAACAGCAAACCACACACCCAGTCAAGGAGTTTATTGCATGCATTTTAATCACAATTACAGACCAAGCCATAATACTAGATCACCACAACTTTATTGATTACAAGAGTTAGTACGAATATATTTTGGGTATATGTGTGTTTAGGTTATTCGATAGAATTATTGCTCCCTTTAATTGTTCAAATGCTGAATACTTCATTGAATTATTGCAAATTAATTAGAAGAGAATGGAACAGGAAAAGTCCCAATAGCACATCGATGCCATTGAAATACTGTTATGCAGAATTATACACTATATACACTTGGAGAATCTCCTCTATTAATTCGCGTAAACAAATATGACCACAACCATGCATGTACAATCTGCCGTACAACAACAACAGGAAGTAAATCTGATTTTCTTTATATGAAAGTTTTTTGATGTAATACTGTGATAAGTACATGCTCTTTACAACGGCAAAGAAACCAAAGGCATATACGAATATCTATGTACCTTTTGATAATATTCATGTAAATGTAGAAAACATATTTTTGACATTTACTCCAAAACCGTTTTTTTTTTAAGAGTTGCTTCCTTTTGTCATTGTACAACAGTACTATACATACATAACTCCAGCACGATGAATAATATACATGTGTAATGCACAAATTAAGTTGAATCAAGCATGAACAATTATAGTTTTGACTTCGGTGGTATGCAACTTTAGCGTGGCTACACGCTACCCATAACCCAACGGTGGTTGGCAAGGCGACGTCGCATACGAACTATCGACGAATCAACGCTGGCGCCGGCGTGCTTGTGGCGTATATCGTCCTGGAGACGTGACTGGGCCACCTGCAACATGCCGATGTTGCGGCTTGTTCTTAGTAGCGACTCGTCTAGTCCAGCAGCCCCCTGCAAGTGTTAAAATAAATGAAACCAGTTATTTGGACTATTATCCAGTACCAGTGTTTATTGTGACTTCACTCTAAAACTCAGTTACATAAATACACTATGATACATGTATTGTAATTTCAGCACTTGCAATATACTGTCAAAAACATCCTTATACTGCCCAATATATATATTTCTGATATGATAAGAAGTTATTTTATGTATACAACTCAAGTCACAATTCATACGCTGTAATTCAAAGTCATTACATTAAGTCATTTGGTTTACCAGTACTCATAAGTCAAGTCACAAGTCATGTGGCCACAATTCTAATTAAGTCACGAGTAACTTGGTCTAATCGGAAAGCAAGTCAATTCTGCATCCAAGTCAAGTCTCACATTATTTAGTCCAGTTGCAAAAAGTAGTAGAACTTAAGGAAATGTTTGATTTTCCATGCAACATATGTATATAATTATGTAAAGAGTCAAAATCAGCAGTTGAAGCAGTGCAGTGAGCCTAATCAACCTGTTAAAGACAATTTGGTTTTGCTACAACACACATCTTCTGTAGACACAGGCTAGAGTATACTCTAGACTAGTCCTGAGTGGGTAGAATATCATGAAGTGTCTATGCAGGAAAATTTTCTGATGTCCCCATGCTCATAATACATGTACATGTATTTAATTTACTGACTCTTTTAAAAGTCTTTAAACAATGCATAGCTTATGACCTCAATTTGTAACAGGTCATTCTTTGCAAGTCAAAGTCAAATCGCAAGTCATTCCTATGCAGACAAAAAAAAATCACTACTCACAGATTGAGTCTAATTCAAGTCAAAGTCGCATGACTCAAGTCAACAACTATATACATCATATCAATAACCATTTTCAGCCTGGGAAATATGCACAAAAAAAGTGCTTAAAAATGGATAACTAACCCTAATAATGTCCTGAGCTTCAGGTAGATTCGTGCCCGGGTGACGTTGGTACACTCTGACCAAAGGACGGGTTAGTCTCTCCCTGGTCTCCAGGTCCGATTGCATCTCGGGTCCCACCGTGTAGCCCAGGGCTTTCTCTGTTGCGTCGTACCAGCGCTGGGCTCTGTGAATGCCGTGGCGATTCTCCCCAGATGCTACGGTAAGGTGTTGCTGTAAGTGGAATAAAGAAGATTGAATGAAAATGTGTTATTTTACTTAATTGATAACTTTATATACTTCAATTATACCCAGGTTGAAATTCACATGTGTGGAAGTTATTATAAACACCTGTTGACATCTGATTTATCACTTCACTTTGAAATGATACTTTAACTGAGAAATTAATATTGATAAAATCAAATGGGCTTATGTTGGTTGCTCAGGGCAAGAAGGGAGTAAGTCTCACAGGGCTTGTTCATGGGTTACAACTGTAATGATCCCTTAATTAACATATTTTACAATGAAGATATGCAAGTTCAATTAAAATTAAAAAAATTATGGTTAGCATCATGGGTAATATGAAATGGTAGAATATGTAAAGAGTTCCTTTAAAATTACTCAAGAATGACCAGTTGAGGAAAAAATGCTAAGTTAAATGAGATACCAGTACAGTGTTGTATCCGAGACCGACCTCAAGGTCAATTTCTGGTGGCCTTGGTCTCAGTCTCAGTCCAAGTCATCTGTACAAACCCTATGGAAAGGTTGTGTTTTGGGGATGACCTTGGTCTCGGAGCCTAAGATTTCAGATACAACACTGGATAAAACACATAAATCAATCCTTTTGACAGACATCACATTCGCAAACACTGGACAAAATGAAGTACCTTCAGTGTGACAGTTTCTGCTACTTTACGGTTGATGCCGTCGTTGACCGCACGATGTGCCGCTTGTTGGAGCTGTTCGGTATTGGCGATGGCGTCCTTTATTTCCTTCCTGAGCACCATGGATCTCTGCCTTGCTTCCCGGGCCTGTGCAATGGCGGCCGCAGCCTCGGGTGTAAACGGACCCAGTGGGTCTGGGAGTGGGGTGTTCGAGCCCATACGATCCTCGCCGTTCTGCGGGCTCGATGCCCTACCCAACAGCTCGCTGACATTGAGTTCGATCTGACGCGTGTAACCCGTACCATTGGCGCCGAACGTCATGGTCTTTTCTTGGCGGGAAATGCGCCCGCTATTGCGTGATGCCCGACCGCTGACGGATGAGACGGCATGGCAGAGGAGATCAAGGACCCGGTTCCGCTCCTGGATTACGGCACTGAGACGTTTGCGACACTGATCCAGAACCTGTAGGACGGTGGTTGGAAGTAAACAGTTTGTTTATTATCCCTGAGTTAAAAAAAAAATCCCTCCCAATGACGTTTGTATTTTCACTAAAAATTGTAAATATTGACTGGTGCCCCAGCAAAGAAATTGGTTAATTAGGGACATAACCCCTCACTGTATGGCTGAAAAGATCACGTGGTAGAGTACAAGACTTGCTATTCTGAGGTTACTGGTTCAAATCCTGTTTCAGCCAAATTTTCTTTGCTGTCTTCATTATTTAGAAATTTGTTTCCTAGTCTGATTAATAATAATAATGTCTTATTTACCCAGGGTAGCCACTTCAGTCACAAAGACTGCTCTGCCAGCGGGCCCTGCATAACATAAATGTTATTATTACCCTTCTCTGTTCTAAAATGCCGAGCATCTGGCTAGAAAGCAGAAGGTACCATTTTTAAAAAGTCTTCGGTATGACCCGGCCGGGGCTCAACCCGCGACCTTCCGGACCAGAGGTGGACACTCTACCACTGAGCCAACTCGCCCGGTCGGACTTGATAGTCATTGCACTTTTTACAACTTAAGATGATTTATTATAAAGAAATCCCCACTAAGTCACATTCTGGGTTGCACTGAATTAAAATCAAGGGAGATCTCCAGTTCAAGTGCGCATAAAGGTATGACTTCCGACTGGCGCCCCAGCAAAGAATTGTTCGATTAGGGATGGACCCCAATGTAGGCCAGAATAGTTAAGGTGTTAGTCTGTTAGAGCATAAGACTTGTTTTCGCTGGTTTGAATCTCACTTCAGCCAAACAAATTCTTTTGGTCTTCATTACTTGTTAATATTAATTTATTATATTTTTTAAAATTAGTGAAAAATTCATGGCAGAAAAGATATTCATACAAAAAAATCTTATATGAAACTTTTTTCAAGCTGCCAACTAACAGAAAAACGACAATAATCTATTCTTGTGACACCACTATTTACCTGTAATTGTTTTTGCACAGAGCGTAGTTGCAGTTCAAGGGCTTTCTTCAGCTGATATAGATGGCGTAATTCCTTCTCTAACAGACTGTCAGCTCCATCACGTTCGTATACTGAAAATAACGAAAGAATACAGATCACAAATACAAAGTTAGTCAGAACAGCTCTCATAATTTGATGTACATGTAGTGTACTGGACATGTACGCATTTACTTCAAAACTTTCCCAGCAATTTACTGTTTTCTAAGCAAAAGAAATTATATGGTTAATTTTGTTCAAAAGATACCAGTTATTATCATTACAAGTTGAATAATTTGACTTATTTTCCCCATATTTCTTGAACTGCAAAAATTCAAAAATATAATTATGCATGAACTCTTTAATTTCTTGATAAAAAAGAACCCATGTATGTCAGTATTGTGTATAATGCTAATCAATATCAGATGTTTTAACACTCATGCTTCACCACTGCATCCCCCCACCCCATTCCTCTTGATGGAAATGGTTGGCATTTTTTTCTAAGTAAACCATTGTCATACATACTTCTAATTGTTGTAAAAAAGGGTTTTGATCTCTTTATTCCTTCTTTTCACTCCATGGTTAAACTACAAAAGAATATCAACCTACCTTGAAGCAGTATCTTTTTATAGAGAAAAAAACAGTATTACGTTCTTGGTCCTATCAATTACCATACTTGGGGGCTGGGGTATGAAGGGCATAACAACAATCAGTGAAATAACTCGATGCCATGGTTACATTGCATAGTATCCAGTTGTAAATGGACTATCCCAAACTTAATTATCTGGACACAAACAGCTAGTTCTCACTATGTCAACAGTATTGTTTGTTCAAGCCTTCAGTCAGTGTTTGTGTCTATAGATCAAAAGGTCTCTTAACAGTGTGGCTATAAAAAAAAAGAGAGAACTAAGTTAGAAATCATTGAGTTTCTTTTCAGTACTGTCTGAAGAAGTAATACCATATACCAAAGCCTGCAGTCTAATTAATTAAAACTTACCATATACCTCCATTTAGATTACTAAGTAATGGGTGGTTTTATTTTGTTCCTACTTATTCAGCAGCTTTGGAATCACAATCAATACTAGTCCGATCAATAAAATCCCATGACTCTTCTCAATTGACATTTGACATTGGATTTTGACATTAAAACTCATTGAAGAAAGGGTAAATCTGGGTTTTACAGGTCTGAAGTACATGTATTACATTCAGATATTCAAAGTTTATTGTCATGGACAAATAAAATACAATGGCAAAAGAAATCATCTGGCTGTTGGTACAACAAATATAGATCTATACATAGCTGCCAATGTGTCTCAGTAGGAATTAGTAATATTTTTAGGTCTGTTGATTTACATGTACTAACACATCTTCCATAAAACTACACAGTATTTTTGAAAACAAAATTAGTAATCTTCAGTTCATAACCAGTACAAAATGAATAAACAGAGACTGAAATTAGTCATCATTAGTTACTAAAAATTAGTAACAGTTGGCAGCTATATGTCTATAGCATTAATTAATTAATTGCACAAACCACTACCATAATACATAAAATACTCACAGTATATTTTATGTATTATTATGGTAGTGGTTTGTGCAATATCAAGACAACTTATATTGAATCTCGTGCATAAAGATAATTTATAGGTTGCTAACTTCAGCGTGTGTGGTATTCCGTCAGTAAGATTAGATGTTGACAGAATAAACACGCTGAAATTAGCAACCTATAAATCCAAGTTGATACTTTTACTAGATGGGAGAAAGTCTGTTTGGGGTCTTATTTATCAGACTAAAGTAAATCAATAGATCTAACAGAGTACATCAAATACAGTTTGTCGCAATTACGGTGGATCATTGGATGTTTTGTTCATTGATTAAATGTTATTTTTAATTAACAATGGTGTTAGATGTAAGTCAGTCTAGAATAACTTAATTAAAATGACTGCATACCTTTTCTCTTGATGGCCGAGTACATCTGATTTCTGTGCTCATTTTGTTAAGTGAAATGTCCTTTCGAATGTGCTCCAGCTTTTTCTCCAGTGCCTCTTTGCCACGTAGCAAACTTTTCACCTCTTCGTTTGTTTCCAGAAAGCTGTCCCGTAATTTAACGAGAGATATTCTCGTTTCTCTGGCATACTGATGAACAACTGTGTTACTTTGTTGAGCACAATTATCACGAAGAGAAGGTAGGGCATCGAGTGAGCGTCCCAATTCTTGTCCCTTGTCAGTTTGTTCAACAGCAACTTGAGAAACTTTAATTTCCTTCAAAGTGGCATCGCGCCAGTCTGGCGGACCAACTGTCGCTGTTGCAAGAGGAATTTGCGTCCGAGTACGTGTGGCCATCATCTTGATTCGATTTTTATTTTTACCTTTTCATTGCTGGAAAAAACTGCACTGAATACAACTTGAAAGTGTACAATCTACAGTGAATGTGAAGGGAAAATACGGCAGATCTAATCGTAGTGTGCAGGAGTAGGCTGGTGGTGTTGTCTCCCGCGTGTACAAAACAGTGGCAAAACACAGGCAAAACACAATACACACGAACACGTACACTTGGACATTATCAGGTGTTAGGGCGAGAGGCGGCGTCTGTTGCTACACGTGTTGTCATGGGATCCGTCTGGTCGAGGTACTTCAGGCGTGACGAAATGTCAATACACCGGCTCGTGTTCACCGTGTGTTAAGACCGTTGCTCTGATTGGTCGAACACAACTCTGTTTTGGACAAACTATTTGCCGGCATCGATCGGGATAACTCCCTGCAAATTAATTCTGTCCCCATATTTTCAAAATTTATACTAACAAGATCAGTCGTTTGCTTGTTTTGGCTTGATTAATGGAATACATTGAGGGTAAACTGTCAAAAGAAGTTTGACAATGCCTTTGATAATTGATTCACAATCATCCAATGAAATTATGGGTTTTATTTACGTCATCAGGGACCAGTATGGCCGTAGTCTTATAACCAATCCCCAAGTGGAACCCATAAATTAATGTTCGTGACGCAATTAATACATTTACAGGAAATCTATCAGAAATTGATTATGCCAATGTAATTAATTCCACATAAAGAGCCATCATAATCACATTGCAAATACTGTATCATGTCCAGATAGCGAAAAGTGGGAGTCAGTCGAAATCAGTAGGGATTTTATACAGAGATACTTCAACGCACGCAATTTACGCGTGTGTTATACTGTTGGACAAGGAGTGCAAGTACAGTCAAATCACACTTCTAGTCTGCTAAACTTAAAATTGCTGATGCATCGCTGTTAATCCTCCATACCGCAGTTTATGGCAGTGCATAGTTTTGGTAGTTGTGAAAACTGACTTTTTCCTGCTCTTTTATTATTTTTTGTTAGATAGAATTATAATGTTAGTGTTAATGCTCAGAATATCACACCTCGTAAAAGCTTCTGTTTTGAGAAATTGTTGAAAAATTACCACCCAAAAAATAATCTACTATATCAAATGGTGATATCCCGGGGTGATATTTGCTCCCTGATAACTTAAAAATCACAATATGTCTTCATTTACAATTTTTCAGTACATTGGATGGCAAGCTTCACCATGTTCACCTTAACATTAAGTGGGTTTTAATGAAAGCAGAACAATGAGAGAAACATATTAATGAAAGTTTGGCGAAAATCCACCACAAACAATAGCGGAGTCATGAACTTTCAAAGTTTTAAATTTGTGACGTCACATGCGAGCAGCTCCCCCATTGTCGTGTATTATATAAACATAAAGTGCCATTTTCTCAGAAAATTGAAAATAATGTTACCTGTGCATTCAAAATATAATACGAAACATTATTTCATACATGCTTCTATGAAAATGAAAACAAGAACTATTCAATATCACGAATCATTAAAAAGTGGCCAATTTATTAAATTAATAATTACATGAGATATAGGGGAGGCTGCTTGTATGTAACGTCATAAAAATTAAAGTTTGAAAGATCATAACTCGATTATTTTTTGGTGGATTTTTCGCCAAACTATTCATTAATATGTTTTTCTCATTGTTGGCTGCTTTTATTACAAACCCACTTGATATTCAGGGTGAAACTTGCCTTAAAGACAGAGTACGGGCTAACACAAAAAAATGAAACGAACTTTGGATATCTGACACCCACTGGCCAGTATATGCATGAATAAACACATCTTCCACTCGATGTGCAGGATAACAATAAGCTTATTATCTGCACACTGTAAATCTATGGGAGAAATCGCCGGCAGGTTGAATCGGGTCAATTTGATGCCGGGTGGGGGGGGGGGGGCACTGTACGTCCATGTATGGACTTTAAATATGGATCTCTAAAAAACGTACATATCTTCCGATCTCAGCACACTCCCTAAAGTAGTATACTCAGGGGGTCTAGTAAAAAAATTTTGGTCGGCCCACCCCCCCCCCCCCCCCCCCGCTTTCAGAAAATGTTATGCGGCTGGGCCCAATTTGGCAGAGTTAGAAAAATTTTCGCTGGCCAAAATATGCGTTGGCGCCAGGTTTCTGCATGCTGATCCTCCCCCCTACATTGTGGAAAATGCGATTTGCGCCATGACTGACTCTATCAAGATTTAAATTTTGCTTCTCCGTCGCATTTCTTGTGCGCTTCTTGACATCCAGTCAGCCACCCACACACACACACACGCACGCACGCACGCACGCACGCCACACACACACACACACACACACACACCACCACACACACACACACACACACACACACACACACACACACACACACACACACACCACGCCAACACACCACAGCACGCACACACACACAACGACGCCAGACACAAACACAAAGCAGGTGAAAATATCGAGAAATTGTTTAATGGTAGATCGTGACAACTAAAGTGATAGGACAACAGATTGATCGGAGGCTGCCTGCAAAGACTGGGGAGGGGTTGACTGTCCGATGGGGCCTTACTAGATACAGTGTTCGCTACCCCTATCTATCTTGCCCCGCCGAGGTTTTTATTTTTTTGTATGATGAAGATTAATTAAAACAAAGCTATAATCCGTCGTGAACATTTTCGAGTTAAACCTTCAACTGAACTTTTGTCAGTATATGATTAGCACCTAGAAGATACTAGACTCAGACGGAGTGCTTGTTTTGACTCGCTGCAGCGATAGACCTAAAATCCGCGCTGAAAGATCTTTCATTGTACGCCGTACTTAAGTGCCTTGTACAAGAAATTTTGTTAAACTTTATATCATAAATAGGCAGTTTTCTCTGCACTTGTTGTAAACTAACTCTCTTCAATTGTCCGCTGAATATATCAACTGCACGACTTCACAAGCCCTAAATGTCTAGCTGATGCTTAATTTTCATCGACACTGAAGTCCCTTTTTGTCTGTTTTTTTTCCGGGATGAGGCACCTCTAACGTGCAAGCGTACGAACACCTTTCGTGCTCGGATATTGCAGTGGCCTAGGCCCCTTTTCTAAGCGTGCTGAGAAGCCTGCTCAACGTATCACGAGCCGGTTGGTCAGATAATATCTTTACATCATGCAGTCTCAATAGGCCGCTTTTGATAGCTGGTCGACGATCTCATGAAATTAGCAATTTTTTCTCGTCTTATTATATGTTCAATGCCAAAATCACACACAAATTTTAAATAAGTGTAAAGTACTCGAAGATTAATGTTGGAATAAGTCGAAAAGGCTTTATATGTAACTTTTTGCGTAAAATTTCTATTACAAGAATGCAAAAAACTGCCATAAAACAACAACAACAACACACAACAACTTCACGTTCGCGATATCATATGCCACCAATTTGGAATATCATCAAATGGAATAACTTCCCGAATACGCTGCGCATTGATGTTCCCACTCTCGTATTTCATTATTCCAACGATAAGGCCAGACCAGATTAGAACAGACGGCGGGGGGGGCCGGGGCGCGGGCGGCGGGGGGACAGGAAGGGCAAGGCAGAGGAGGCCGCACCTAAACTTTTTTCCAAAGTATAGTAATATCTTCTCT
>JZLH01S0241837.1:86950-98249 GCA_001188425.1 Eucidaris tribuloides | reverse complement strand
TATGGATAAATAAAAAACGTTTTTCTGCAGGTTGCGCACATCATATCCTTGGGATGGTTGCCGTTCCATTTGATAAAAAGTTCGATGCGTCACACTCAATGAACAAAGATGTGGGCATAGGTATGAAAATATTGAAATTTTAACGTACTGTACTTTCTACAGCGTGACGCCATAATCAGTTGAGTCTCTGGTCTATTATTGCAAGATGAGATCAATTAATATCTGTGTGAAATTTCATGAGAATTGTCGCCAGCTTGAATGAGTGGAAACAGTAAATGAACAATATCCGATGTTTAAGTCGTCTAAAATAGTTGAAATCGCTCATTCGTATGGGTGCCGAGCGGCCACGAGTAGGCAGAAGCTGCGGCGAGACTAAAATGATCGTATGGGAGCGTTACGTCTGATGCCCTTCTTGAGACGTTTAAAGCGTTATCTGAACATGGTTTGGTGAAAAAAGTTCCGCGGGCATCGGGTGAAGTGTTACCTGTACATGTACCTTTCGATGATTCAATGTCTAGTCTGAAACGTAGCTTCATTCTCTCTGGTGTCGGCCATCGGCACCCATACACATGACAATTCATTTTTGACGACTTAAACATGGTATTTTCATTTCACGTTTGTGACACCCATTCAACTGCAGACCAATTCTCAGAAATTTCACACAGATAATTAATTGATATTGCAGTAATAGACTAACTTCAAACTGATTATTGCGTCACTGTAGGAAGTACCATACGGTTAAAATTTTCAATAAAGTTTCTTAATTTGCCATAATCTTCTTTCATGTGAATGTGACGGTATCGATTTCTTTATCGAAATGGAACGGCAACCTCCCAAAGATGATGGTGCAACCTGCAGAAAAAAAAGTTTATTTTAGCCATAAGGGATAAATGCAATTTCCAGACCTTTGTGCTGAGTGGAAGCGAAATCGTAAATAAATGTATAGGAATATTACGGCATGCATTCGCGTCGATCAAAAAAGTGAATAGTCCATATTTATCTGTTTTTCTCTTGTTAAATTAATGCGAATATTTTTCAAAAACTTATTTTTATGTTATATCTATTTGCGGCTTTTAATCCGTGTTCACTCAACCGTGACATAATGGATTTGCTTTGTGAATATATATCATCTATTAGGTTTGCATGTTTTCAAAATAGTTTTGATGGGGGAATGTTAACTTAAAAATAAACATTCAGAAGATTTAAAATACCAATTTTTCCGATTTTATTTGTCGCTGCTCGTTGTCAAACGGTGAAAATATTGACACAAGCATACACTTTGTCGGCGTTGCTAAAAGTGAAAAGCACTTTGCATGTCCTGATGTGCAAGAATGTGTAATCTGTCGTTATTACTCAAAGTCATGAATTAGATGTGAACTGGAAAAAGTGGCCATTTTTTTTGCGTTAAATCTGGTCTCACTGAAGCCGTGAAGAGATGTCTGCCTGCTAAATTTTTTCACGAAAGACGGTACTAATAAGTGCGTAACATGTGTACGCTGATTTGGTAGCTTGTCAAAGTTCCTGCTTGGAAATTACAAACAACTTGTTTTAGGCGGAACTTATTATTTGTGTATTATATATTTTGATATGATAAGAAGTTATTTATGTAATACAACTCAAGTCACATTTCATACGCTGTTAAGTCAAAGGTCAATACATTAAAGGTCCGATGAATCATTGGGAACACTTGAAAGCTCAGAACAAATGCAAGTTGAAATATATTCAGCTGTTCCTAGCAGATTGGATCTCCCCACGTGGAGATTTGCTCGTAATTTTGTTTATTAGGAGAATCAGCATAAAATAGGAGTATTTATTGCCTGTTTGCGGGTAGGAATAAAAATAAGCCGATAGAGAGCACACAGCAGGCATTCATGTACTAGTTATATTGACATTCGTTGTTTTAGAATACATGAAGTTTGACTACAAGATTTCACAGGAAAGCCTTGCATAGTTTACCTTGATTCTAGAGTTAGCGATCAGCCCAAGTTGAGGACTACCCAAATGATGTCATTTACCTTTAAGTCATTTGGTTTACCAGTACGCATAAGTCAAGTCACGGTGCGCCACCAATTCTAATTTAAGTCACGAGTTAACTGGTCTAATCGGAAAGCAGTTAATTTGCATCCAATTCAGAGTTCGGCATTATTCTAGTCCAGTTGCAAAAGTAGTTAGAACTTAAGGGATATGTTTGCATTGTCAATAAATATGTACATATTACTGAAAGAGTCAAAATCAGCAGTTGAACGCACAGTCGAGCCTGAAGTTAAATATTGAAAGACAATTTGCAGTTTGACTGCTACAAACACACATCTTCTGATAGACACAGGTAGAGTATACTCTAGGACTAGGTCCTGAGTGGAGGTTAAAATCATGAAGGTCTGATGCAGGAAAACTGTTTTCAACGAGTTATGTTCCCCGGGCTCGTAATACATGTACAGGAATACATGTATATGTATTTTAATTCACAGCTCTTTTCAAAGTCTTTTGAACATGCATAGCTATGACCTCAATTTGTAAACAGGTCATTTTCTTTGCAAGCTCAAAGTCAAACCGCAAGTCATTCTATGCAGCAAAACAAAATCACTAGCTCACAAGATTGAGAGTCTAATTCAAGTCAGTAGGTCCAGTCGCATGCTCAAGTCAACAACTAATGCTCATATCATAACATTCTTCATCCTGGGAACGGAAATATGCACAAATAAAATCTAAAATGGATAACTAACCCTGAATAATGTCCTGAGACTTCAGGTAGATTCCCCGTGTCCGCGGGGTGACTGGTACACTGGACCAAAGACGGGTTTGTTAGGTCATCTCCCTGCGGTTCGCAGGTCCTGGCGCCTCGATGCATCTCGGTCCCACGTGTTAGCCAGGGTCTGTTTTCTCGTTGCATCATACCAGGCGCGTGCGGCTCTTGATGATGGCGATTTCCCAGATGCTACCGCGGTTTAAGGTGTGGCTGTAATGGAGTAGGGAAGATTGAATGACAATGCGCCCCCTCCTGTGTTATTTTTATTTAACTGAAACTTATATACTTCATTTGATACCCAGGTTGAAATTCACTATGTGTGGAAGATGTATTGATAAACGGCACCTGGTGGACATCTGGTATCACTCTTCACTTTGACAATGATACTTTAAACTGGAGAAATTAATATCCATAAAATCCAAATGGGTTTATGTGCTGCTCAGGCACAGAACGGGACGTAAGTTCTCGACAGGCCTTGTTCTGGGTTACACACTGTACATGATTCTTAATTATACGTGATTTTTCACATGAATATGCAAGTTGCAATTACAATTAAAAAAATTCTGGTTGCATTCATGGGTAAGTATTAAATGGTGTTCTAAATATGTAAAAGAGTTCTTTTTAACAATTACTCGAAGACAGACCAGTTAGGAAAAAGTGCTAAGCTAATGACGATACAGTTAGTGTTGTATCCGAGACTCGGCTCGAGGCCATTTCTCGTGGCGCTTGGTCTCAGTCTCAGTCCGAGTCATCTGTACAAACCTATGCAAAGGTTGGTTTTGGGGCCGACCGTGTCTCGGAGCCTAAGATTTGGATAAACATGGATAAAAACATAGAACTCAATCCTTTTGACAGAGACATCACATTCGCCAAAACCTGGACAAAATGAATACCTTAGGTTGCAGCTTTCGCTACGCTTTACGGGTTGATTGCTCGTGTTGGACGCCGATGTGCCGCTTGTTGGTAAGCTGTTCGGTATTGCGGATGGCGCCTTTATTTCCTTCCTGAGCACCAATGGATCCTGCCTTGCTTCCCGGCACCCTGGGCGTGATGCGCGCCGGCCGGGTGTAACACGCGACCAGTTTGGGCCCTCTGGCGAAGCCGGTGTCTCGATCCCATACGATCCTCGCGTTCTGTGGGCTTGGAAGTCCATAACCAGCAGTCGCTGACGCTTGAGTTCGATCTGGACGGTGTTATCCTGACGTTGGCGCCGACGCCGATGGTCTTTCTGGGGGAGACTGCGCCGCTCCTTGCGCGTGCGCGGACCGCTGGACGGATGAGACCAGCGATGCAGAGGAGATCGAGACCCGTTCGCTCCTGGATTACGGCACGTGAGGACGTCTTGCGACATATCAGGAACCTGTTAGGCTCATGGTGGCTTGGAAGTAAAACAGTTTATGGTATCGCTGGGATATAAAAAAAAAAAAAAAACTGCCTCCCCAATTATGTTTGTATTTCACTAAATGTAAATCATGATGGTGCACAGCAAGAATTGGTTGATTAGATGGACGACACCCGCTACTGTAGGGCTGAAGATCAGAGTGTAGAGTATAAGCTTGCCTATTCAGAGGTTTACTGGATTCAAATCCTGTTTCAGTCCAAATTTTCCTTTGCGTGTTTCATTTGTTGTAGAATTTTTCCGGTACGGATCGATTAAACAATAATAATGTCTTGATTTACCACCGGTAGCCACTTCTATCACAACACTGCTCTGCCAGCGGCCCTGCATAAACAGTAAGATGTATATTATTACCGTTCCTGTTCTAAAATGCCGATGCGTTCTCTAGAAAGCAGAGGTACCATTTTTAAAAACGTCTTCGGTAATGCACCCGGCGGGGCTCGAACGGCACCTTCCCGGACAGAGGCGGACACCTCTACCACTGAGCCAATCGCCGGCGTTTTATTTTTATATCATTGCACGTTTTTACAAACTGAAGATGATTTATATATAGAAATCCCCACTAAGTCACATTCTGGCGGCTCTGACTGAATAATTATTATTTATCCGATTTCAGGTTCAATGTTTTGGATAATTAAAAGGGTATTTTTTCCGACTGGCGCCCAGCAAAAGGAATGTTTTTAGGATGACCCAATGTAGCGCCAGTTATAGCTAAGGGTGTTTAGTCTGTGTAAGAGCACGAATTTTTTTTGCTGGTTTGAATCTCAACTTGCAGCCAAACAAATTTCTTTTGGCTGCATTTTCATTACTTGTTAGATATTAATTTATTATATTTCTTTCAAATTACGGTGAAAACATTCATGACAGAAATAGACAGTTCATATAAAAAATCTTAAATGAGAAACTTTTTCTCAAGCTATGGCTTTTATTAACAGATATATAAAGACAATAATCTTATTTCTTGACCATCACTTAGGTTACGTGTAATGTTTTTTTGCCACAGAGCTGGGTGTTATTGCCAGTTCAAGGCTTTCTTCAGCTGATAGTTAGATGGCTTTGTAATCCTCTCTAACGAGACTGGTCAGCTCTTTTTGGCCGTTATTATATTGCGGAATATTTATATTTTACAGATCAAATACAAAGTGTGGAGTGCATGTTATATGCAGTCTGTGTGATAATGTGGGTGGATGTGTACATGGGAGGGCACTGGACTGTACGGCAGTTGATGCAGAGAGATTTTTTCAGCAATTTACTGTTTTCTAAGCGGCGAAAAGAATCTTATTTTGAGGGTGTTTTGTGTGTGTGCGAGAGAGAGGGGATACCAGTTATATCATTACAAGTTGATAAGTGGTGAGTTATGTTTCCATAATTCTTGAACTGCAGAGAGTGAATGGTGCGGAGAGAAGAGTATAATTATGATTGAACTCTTTAATTCTGAGGGTAGGAATAAGAAGGCCGAATGGATGTCTTGTTATAATGTGCGAGGGCAAACGAGGGGGGGGAGTTTTAACACTCATGCTTCACAACTGCATCCCGCCACCCCATTCCTCTTGATGAAGATGGTTGGATTTTTCTAAGTTATATTTCTTTTTCATACCATACTTCTAATTGTTTGTATATATATAAAGGTTTTGATCTCTTATTCCTTCTTTTCACTCCATGGTTAACTACAACAGAATACTTCAACTGTACTACCTTGAAGCATTTTATATATGAGACAAAAAAAACAGTATTACGTCTTTGCGTCCTTATTTACCATACTTGGGCTGGGGTTTTATTTATATATTGCATACAACATCAGTATTATATATTATCATGTTACATCTGCATAGTACTCAGTTGTAAAATGACTATCCCACACTTAATTATCTGGACCACAATATGCTAGTTCTCACATGTCCAAATATTGTTTGTTCAAAGCCTTCAGTCAGTGTTTGCGTTCTATAGATCAAAGGGTCTCTTAACAGTGTAGCCTATAAAAAAAAAAGAGGAAACTAGAGTTAGAAATCAATGAGGTATTCTTTTCGGTACTGTCTGAAGACATAATCACCATATACAAAGCCTGCAGTCTAATTAATTAAAACTGTGACCAGATACCTCCATTTAGATTACTAAGTAATGTGTGTTGTTTTTTATTTTGTGTCCTACTTATGCAGCACAGCTTTGGAATCACAATCAATACTATTTATTATATTATTTTAAAATCTCATGACTCTTCTCAATGAATTCGACATTGGATTATTGACATTAAAACTCATTATGAAGAGAAGGGTAAAATCTGATTTACAGGTCTGAAAGCTACATGTTTACATTTTCAGATATTCAAGTTTATATGTCATGGACTATATATATATTATTTTTAAGAATCATTTGCTGTGTGGTACAAAATATACGATCTTATACATAGTGCCAATGTTTCAGTAATTATTATTTTTTGATTTACATGTACTAAACTCTTCTATATATATATATATTTCAGTATTTTTGAAACAAAATTAGTAATCTTCAGTCATAACCCAGCTACACACAGGATAAACAGAGACTAAATTAGTCATCATTTAGCTTTATATACTAAAAATGAGTAATTATTTATTTATTTTATAATTAATTAATTGCACAAACCCACTTTAAAAATACTCACCAGTAATATTTATGTATTATTTATGGTAGTAGCGTTTTTATTTCTTATTACAACTTTATATTGAATCTCCGTGCATAAAGATATTTATAGGTTGCTAACTTATATTGTGATGGTATTCCGTCGAGTAGAGATTTAGATGCTTGACAGATAAACACGCTAACATTAGAACCTATTACACATCCAAGGTACACTTTTACTAGATGGGAGAAAGTTGTTTGGGGTCTATTTTATCAGACTAAAGATAAATCATAGATCTAACAGAGTACATCAAATACAGTTTGTCGCAAATTAGCGGTGGATCATTGGAATGTTTTGTTCATTGATTAAATTGTGTATTTTTAAAATTAACAATGGTCTTAGATGATAAGTCAGTCTAGGAATAACTTTGAATTAAAATGACTGCATACTTTTTCTCTTCGATGGCCGAGCTACAATCTGATTTCTGTTGCTTCATTTCTGTTAAGTGAAATGTCCTTTCGAATGTGCTCCAGCCTTTTTCTCCAGGCCTCTTATGCCACGTATGGCAAACTTTTCCACTCATTCGTTGATTTCCAGAAAGGTGTATCCCGTAATTTAACGAGAGATTATTCTCGTTCTCTGCATACTGATGAACAAAACTGTGTTACTTTGTTGAGCACAATTATCACGAAGAGAAGGTAGGGCATCGAGTGAGCGTCCCACATTCTTGTCCACTTGTCAGTTTGTTCAACGAGCAACTGAGAAACTTTAATTTCCTTCAAGTGGCATCGCGCCAGTCTGCGCGCGGACCAACTGTGCTTGTTGCGAAGAGGACATTTGCGATCCGAGTACGTGGATCATACTCTGATTCGAATTTTTATTAATTTACCTTTTCATTGCTGGGAAACAACTGCACTCGATACAACTGGAAAGTGTACAATCTAAAGTGAATGTGATAGGGAAAAATACGGCCAGATCTAATCGTAGTGTGCAGGAGTAGGCTTGTCGGTGTTGTCTCCCGCGTGTACAAACGAAATGCAAAACACAGTGCCAAAACACAATACACACGAACACGTACACTTTGGACATTATATCAGGTCTAGGGCGAGAGGCGGGTCTGTTTGCTGACACGTGATTGTCATGGCATCCGTCTGTCGAGGTATTCAAGCGCGACGAAATGTCAATCACACCGGCTCGTGTTCACGTGTGTGTAAGACCCAGCATTGCTCTGATTGGTCGAACACAAAACTCTGTTTGACAAACTAGTTGCGGCATCGGATCGGGATAGATTCCTCTGCCAAATTAATTCTGTCCCCAATATTTTCAAATTTATACTAACAAGATCAGTCGTTTGCTTGTTTTGGCTTGATTAATGGAACTACATAGGGTAAACTGTCAAAAGAAGTGTGACAATGCTTTTGATAATGATTTCACAATCAGCCAAATGAAATTATGTTTTTTTTACGTCCATCAGGGACCAGTATGGCGTATTAGTCTCTATTAACCAATCCCAAGTGAACCCATAAATTAATGTTACTTTCGTGACGCACATTAATACATTTACAGCGAAATCTATCAGAAATTGATCTATGCAATGTAATTAATTCCACATTTAAGAGCCATCATAAAGCACATTACAAATATGTAATCATGTCCAGAAGCGAAAAGTGGGAGTCTTCAAAAGTCAGTAGGGATTTATACAGCAATCCTTCACCGCACGTCAATTTACGCGTGTGTTATTACTGTTGGACAATGAGCCAGACATCTCAAATCACAGTTCTAGTGTGCTAACACTAAAATTGCTGATTGCATCGCCCTTTTTTATCTCTACCGCATTGTATGGCAGTGCATAGTTTGGTTAATTGTAGAAAACTGACATTTTTTTTTAGATAAACTTATAATTGTTATGTATATCATGCTCAGAATATCACACCTCGCTAAAAGCCTCTGTTTTGAGAAATTGTCGAAAATTACCACCCCAAATAATTACAAATTCAAATTGATATCCGGAGGTGATATGTGCTCCCTGTAACTTAAAATACAATATGTCTCATTACAATCTTTCAGTACATTTGGATGTGTAGTTGACACCCAAACTTAAAGCCAAGTTTAGCTTTTTGGGGATGTGTGTTATGTTGAAAAGCTTTATGACCCCAAAGTATAACCCTGCAATTGATTAGATTACTGAAGTGCGGTAGTTTTTTTTTTAATTATTTAATGAAAGAACTTCTCGATGTCGAACCCCCAAAATTTTACATTATAGCATTCTTAAGGTTGAAAAAGGATTAAGCGTTACATGTTTATACCTCATCTGAAAGAGCAGACTCGCTCTTTCAGATGAGGGTATAATATATAACTTTTTTTGTCTTTGTATTTTTTAAAAATTATGATTAATGAAAACTTCGTGGGGGGAGGGGCGCCGACATTTTGACATATTTTACATGTACAGCAGCATCCAAAGGGTTAAAAATGTTATATGAGTAATACCTCATCTGAAAGAGCTGCGTCTGCTCTTTCAGATGAGGTATAACACATGTAACCTTAAAGCCTTTTCAACCCTTTAGATGCTATAATGTAAAATTTTGGGGGTGTTCACACGAGATTTTTCATTAATTAATTAAAAGAAAACTAAAGACATTCAGAATCTACTATTGCAGGGTTATGACATTGGGGCATAAAGCTTTCAAATAACAAAAAATCCCCAAAACTAAACTTGGGCTTTAAAGGCAATCTTCACCCTAACATTAAGTGGGTTTTAATGAAAGCAGAACAATGGGAGAAACATATTTATGAAAGTTTGGCGAAAATCCACCAAACAATAGTGGAGTTAACTTTCAAAGTTTTAAATTTGTGACGTCACATGCGAGCAGCTCCCCCATTGTCATGTATTATAAATTCCATAAAGTGCCATTTTCTCAGAAAATTGAAAATAATGTTACCTGTGCATTCAAAATATAATTAGAAACATTATTTCATACATGCTTCTATGAAAACAAAAACCCATTCAATTATCATGAATCATTAAAAAGTGGCAATTTATTGAATTAATATTACATGAGATATGGGGAACTGCTTGTATGTGACGTCATAAAATTGAAAGTTTGAAAGATCATAACTCCGTTATTCTTTGGTGGATTTTCGCCAAACTTTCAATAATATGTTTCTCTCATTGTTCTGCTTTTATTAAAACTCACTTGATGTCAGGGTGATACTTGCCTTTAAAGTAATAGGCTAACACAGAAAAAGAAAACTAACTTTGATATCTGAGCCACATTGTAGTGTTCAAATGGACAAACACCCTAGAATACAAATTTTGGAAAGTTTTGCTGCCACTGGCAAGATATGCATGAAAAACAATTTCCACTCGATGGAGGATAAAATAGCCTATATCTGCACACAGTAAATCTATGGGAGAAATGAGCAGGTGAATCGGGTCAATTTGAATGCCCGGTTCGGGGGGGGGGGGGCACTGTAATTACAAGGTGTACACCATGCGCGTGTATGGACTTTCAAAATGGACTCTAAACAAGTAAATTATCCTTCGATCTCAGAATTCCCTAAGTAGACCCTACTCAGGTCTGAAAAAATACCCTTTTCAAGTAAGCCTTTTGTTAAAAGTATACCCCTTTTTCCTGATTTTGGCGATTTGATACCCTTTTCACTGTACACGCGTACATCGTCCGACAAACGCGCATGGTGTACACCTTGTGATAGTCTCGCTCCCAGACCCTGCGACTTAGAAGCAGTGCGGGTGCGAAGCACCGCCGAAACGAAGTTTGTGTTGTTGTTGTTGTTGTTGTTTTATTGGCGTTTTGCATTCTTTAAAGAATATTTACGCCAAAAGTTACAATAAAGCTTTTCGCTTTATTCTCAAATTAATTTCGATACTTTACATTATTTAAATTTGTTTGATTTTGCATGAAATATAAATAAAACGAGAAAAATTGTAATTTCATGAGGATCTCGACCAGCTATCAAAACGGCCTTTGAGACTGCATGATGTAAAATATTATCTGACCAACCCGGCTCGGTATACGTTGAGCAGGCTTCTCAGCACGCTTAGAAAAGCGGCCTAGGCCACTCAAATATCCAGCACAAAGGTGTTCGACGCTTGCCGTTAGAGGGCCTCATCCCGGAAAACAAACAGACAAAAGGGACTCAGTGTCCATAAAATTAACATCAGCAGACATTTAGGGCTTTGTGATGTGCAGGTTATATATTAGCGACAATGAAGAGAGTTAGTTACACAAGTGCAGAGAAAACTGCACTATTATGATATAAAGTTGTACAAATTCTTGTACAAGCACTTAAGTACGCGTACAATGAAAGATCTTCAGCGCGGATTTAGTCTATCGCTCAGCGACTCAAAACAGAGCAACTCCGTCTGAGTGCTAGTATCTTCTAGTGCTAATCATAAACTGACAAAAGTTCAGTTGAAGGTTTAACTCGAAAATGTTTCACGACGATTTGATAGCTTTGTTTTAATTAATCTTCATCAAACAAAAAATAAAACCTCGCGGGCAAGATAGATAGGGTAGCGAGACACTGCCGTATA
>JZLH01S0241837.1:71841-83522 GCA_001188425.1 Eucidaris tribuloides | reverse complement strand
AATTCTTGGCTTCACAGAAACTTACAGGCGTTTTGGTAGCGTCGAAAATGAGTTGACTTTGCCCCCTGATTCATTTTTGCTGCGATCACTGCCGATGAAGTGCAATTGCTTTGTGTGTTAATTTTGGAGAACATTAGAGCAGATACTTGCTTGTCCACAATTTTGCGCGAGTTTGACTGTTGCACGTCATCTTGGCTGCCCGTCGAAATCACCAAGCTTGTTGTTTCACATAGACGTTGCGAGCTTTGCCTTTTGCTTTTAATTTTGGTGAAGCAGAACCGCCGCCCAGAATTGATCAGCTACTCGATTCGCTGCGAATTATTGATAGTTGCACTAATTGGACTGTCAGCCGTCCCATTGCTTGTTGACTCTGTGCTTGCTGTCAGTGGTCTTCTGTTTTAACTTTAGGAGAATGCGACTCCGGAAGACTTTTGTTCTTCGCACTTAACGGTCTCCAAACTTGCCAGACTTGGACGTACTTTGTTCGGAAGTCCATTGTAGACACGGCTTTTTTGCTGCCGCAGGCTTGCCCCCTACCTTTGTGACTGCGACTTAGCTTTATGCAGAAGGTTATATTTTCTGCCGACGGCAGGAGTGCCAAATTAAACAAATCTGGTAGTTCCGTAAACTCTTGGTTTCCTTTGTTTCAAAGTGGGCGGAGCCCATAACATTGTGCTTAACCCTGACTACATTTCCTGCGGATTATAGGCACTTTCGATTGGACCTGAATTATTGTTCAGCCCAACACCAACAGTTTTCCGATGACTTTGCGCACATCACTTTACCGAACAATTTTTCTTTTCTGTGCCGATGGGGATGTTTTGGAAGTAATGCTTGATTCACCGACTGCTCACGGCATCCACTTGCGCTTCTCATGTGACCGGTGCTATTTATGATTGGATTTGGAGTTCAACGCAATGTGATTGCCTTCGAGTTGAGCTCGAAGTTTGAGAACAAGAACCCGACAGGACAGTGATCAGTTTCGTTACATTATCTGCGTAGTGATTTACATTTGTAATTATAACTTAACACCGCCTTGTGGTACTTGGTGCAGGGCGAGCTCCGCTTTTCTTTTTCTGCTGATCTTAAAACAGGCATGATTCCTGCCAAGGCAGTGCTAATCAATGCTCTTCCGAACACACTAGGCGCCACTGCTGTCCGTTTGCATCTTCACCCGCACCATTTTTGCCCGCTGTCCCGTCTCGATGGCTTTCATCGGTAGCGCGGGCTTACGCGAATGGGTTCACCATTTACGAGCTACGGTGCGCACACTTGGTTTCCGTTTCAGAGCGAACAGAATTTTTTCTTAGACTGTTCTTTCGCAAAATTCGCTCAAATTGACGGGGTTACATACGTGGTCCTTGTCGCAGATGTATAACGTCTTGGGTTGTTCGGCCGCTGTCTTTTCACGCCGGTAGGCCGAGCGAGTCGCCTCTCCTCGGTTCCGCTTCCTTCGCTCTCTGCTCTCATCCTTTTGTGTGCGCTGCCAGATTCTGCTGCCAATGCCCGATTTCCACTGCGGGTCGTTGTCGACATTTCCGCGCTCTTGTATTTCATTAATTCGCGGCTAGGAGGACGCATGACACTTACGAATCCCCTTCTTATGTATGAAACATTTCACATCACGGTTGCCAACGCATCATTATAAAAGCTAATGTTAAGATTAACTTGCGCTTTCTTCGCCGCGGGCAATTTGCCGCGCTACACAAAGTGTAACCACTGCCACTTGCAGACGTCATCAGCCAGGCTAACAACCGCATCGATCCCTATCACACACACAACAATTACTGCACGCAGTGAGCCAGCTGGCCCTGCCCAAAGGCCGTAATCTGTAGTAAACCGCACGGATGCCAGTAGTGCTAATGCGGAATGCACGACGCGCATGCATGCGAAAATGTTAGTTTTGCGCCAATATGGGGTCTGGCCCAAAATAGAATTATTCCCATGGCAAGTGGGAAACGAATGGTCTTTCGCGTCTGGGGTGGGGTGGTAGTGGAGTGGGGTCGGTAGCGGCTGGGTGGGTGGCGTGTGGATGGCGGTGGGTGGGTGGGGTGGTGGGGTTGGCGCCGTGCGAAATACGGGGCTGTTACAAACTCAGTACTATAAACGATTTAGTTTATGGTGTGAAAAGTAGACCTACAGGGGGAACTGAACCCAGACTTGTTCTGCCTTGCCGCGGAGAATAGATAACAATAAGAGGCAAGCAAAATGGCTCGAAAGTTTTTACAATTTGATACTGAATCGCTTCACGAGTTATAATGTTCTAGTTCATAATCGCTTTATGTATGGAGCATTCTTAACATTTGCGCAACTTCTACCACTTTTTGCGATGAAAGATGTGGATGAGAACTCCCATTGGCTTCTGTACACAAATTCTTCACCTTTTCACTTTTTTTATGATATCTGAGTTGCCTCTTGTTTGTTGTACAAGTATGTCCAGAAAAATGATTTATTACATGTTTTCTGCCGAAAAGTTGATTAATGCTACCTTCGATACTAACATTCAGGAAAAAACGCTAATTATGTGCCAAAATTTGTTGCTACACAACCAAATGGGCGACTTTCCACATTTATGCTCCAAAAAGTGGTAGTGTTGCCAATTTAGAATCCTCCATACATAACGTTACTTAGACTTAGGGACCTCGCGTGTCCGAGCTGGGCGTCAGCTTCCTCCCTTCTCTGTCATTTGGCGTTACGATTTGGAATATCCTTCCATTATCAAGGTTCCTTGCAGATCACGTATAATGGTGGCCGTTGCCAGCTCATTCCTGCGCTTTCTCCCTCTACGCTTCTCCTTCTGCGGCGGCGTCCACCATTATAGCTTGTTGGCAGGGGCGGCTAGATGAAGCCTCGAAGGCGTTGCGCCTACATTTCAGGACTGTTTGCATATAACATCGGATACAAGAGGCATTATGTAAAATTTGAACATTGTATTACTCGTTGAATCGTTCGTCAACTGTTGTTTCAACTTTCACCATTTTCTTCTTTTCTCTGAATGCCCAAGAAGATGCTCTGGGTTTTTTATTCCGTGTTAAAAATTAATTAACCATCGCAATCCCAGCAATGCTCCGTTCTATCTTCTGACAGTCTCTTCTCAAATTCCAGTCCAAGTCAAGGTCCGGCGACAATGCCTTTCATCCATTGCCCTCCTTAGTAGACTGTGGAATGTATCTCCCCTTCACATCGTTCCACTCTTTCAATCGCATATTTTCACAAATCAGTACAGACCACTGCTTTAATAAGACAATAATGTGTAATTAATTTTATCGTTACTTAGCAGTTTTTTTGCTTGTAAATAATTTTCGTATTTCATACTTGATTGTATGTTATGTTTGTTTAGCGCTTTGAACAATACGTGTATGCGCATGGGGGCAACCGGGGGGGGGGGGGAGCGCGCAAAAAAATCGATTAGCGAAACAAAATGCCCTTTTTCAAATGCATGTGCCCTTTTTGAAGTGATGCATTTAGTCTGGAGGTGATTCTCTTTATTTGCTGTATTTTATTATACGTGTGTCCCCCAAAAACGAACCGGATTTTCAAGGGCAAAAAGTTATCCTTATGAAATAAACAATATTTTATATGAATTAGGTATGTTTGCTAAGCTGCTGTTTCTTTTCATTTGTACACACATATATTCTTTCAGCCATGATTGAATTAAAACATAAATATTGATGCTACCAAATTTCCTTTCTGCACGCACAAATTCCAGTTTGGGTGCCCTTTTCGTCGAGCGCTTGATAATGAATTATTTTAAAAATAAAAGTCTGACATGAGTATATCAATATTTCTTTTTTATCGTGACACTCATGCCGTTAAAATGGAAATAAGTATGACGGGAGACAAGTACAATTAAACATGCCTGCTTTAGCGCTTATGTTTTCAGTTGATACGATTTTGAGTTTTGGAGGCAAGCCCAAAAAAAAAAAAAAAAAAAAAAAAAAAAAAAAAAAAAAAAAAAAAAAAAAAAAAAAAAAAAAAAAAAAAAAAAAAAAAAAAAAAAAAAAAAAAAAAAAAAAAAAAAAAAAAAAATAGAAAAACAAAAAAAAATAAAAGATTCAAAAACAACAAGAAAAAAATGAAAAACTAAAAAAAAATCAATATAATAAAATAATGATATACAAAAAAAAAGAAAAATAGAACCCTAAAAAAAAAAAAAAAAAAAAAAAAAAAAAAAAAAAAAAAAAAAAAAAAAAAAAAAAAAAAAAAAAAAAAAAAAAAAAAAAAACAAAGAAATAGATATAAAAAAAAAAAAAAAAAAAAAAAAAAAAAAAAAAAAAAAAAAAAAAAAAAAAAAAAAAAAAAAAAAAAAAAAAAAAAAAAAAAAAAAAAAAAAAAAAAAAAAAAAAAAAAAAAAAAAAAAAAAAAAAAAAAAAAAAAAAAAAAAAAAAAAAAAAAAAAAAAAAAAAAAAAAAAAAAAAAAAAAAAAAAAAAAAAAAAAAATAAAAAAAAAAAAAATAAAAAGCATATAAAAAAAAAAAAAAAGTAAAAAACAAAAAAAAAAAAAAAAAAAAAAAAAAAAAAAAAAAAAAAAGAATAAATTTCTAATAAACGAAAGATTGAATAGGAAAAAAAAAAAAATAGAAAAAAAAAAAAAAAAAACAAAAAAATACAGAAGCAAAAGAAAAAGAAAATAATATGAAAGAAAAAAATTATAGAGAAAAAATATTAAAAACAAAAAAAAAAAAACAAAAAGAAAAATACATAATAAAAAAAAAAAAAATATGATACATACAATATAAAAACAAACAATAACCTCAAAAACAAAAATAGAAAAATACCAGAAACATCAATAAACATAATAATTAACAAAAAAAAAATAAAATGAAAAAAAAAAAAAAAAAAAAAAAAAAAAAAAAAAAAAAAACAAAAAAAAAAAAAAAAAAAAAAAAAAAAAAAAAAAAAAAAAAAAAAAAGAAATATAATACAAGAGAGAAAAAAAAAAAACAATAAAAATAAAGAAAGACACAACTTATTAATAAAAATGCAATAGTAAAAAAAAAAAATATCAAAAATATACAACAGAAAAAAAAAAAAAAAAGAAAAATATATAAACAATGAAAAAAAAAAAAAAAAAAAAAAAAAAAAAAAAAAAAAAAATACATATAAAGAAAAAACAAAAAAAAGCTGGAACGTAATATGAAAAATTAAAACTCAAATAAAAAAAAAAAAATTGATAACAAAAGATAAGAACAACAACAACAAATAAGATATAATAAAAATATAAATTAGAGATACAATATAAATAAATATATATATAAAATATAGATAGATAATGAAGCTAAAGAAACAAAATAGAGAAAAAAATCTATATAAAGAAAAAAAAAAAAAAAAATAAAAGAACACAAGAAAAAAAAAAAAAAAATAAAAAAAAAAAAAAAAAAAAAAAGAATAATACAAATAATAGAGAGAAATATAGAATATTATAAATAAACACAAAAAACATAAATGGGAACAAAAAGATTAAATTAAATAAAAAAAAAAAAAAAATAGAATAATAATCTTAAAAGTAATAAAAAAAATATAAAAAATATAAAAAAATAAATAAAAAAAAATACATCAAAACAAAAAGTATACAGATATATACCTATAAAATTATATATATTATAAACAGCAAAAAACAAAATGAAAAAACATACTAAAATGCATAAAATAATATATATAAAAAATATATATAAGAAAAGCAAAACTGGCTAGCAAAGAGATTGATATATAGAAAAAGAGGATTTGGTCGAGTAGCCTAATTTCCTAATGCCAACATATACTTAAGGGCAGCACGAAGTCAGATGACAGCAGACAGTGAAATTCAGAAGGGACTAGTATCTTTTCAAATTTTAATCGAATGAGCGAGCGCGACGACTTGAAAATTAAAGCGAGCGATGCGACGATTAAAACCGTAGCCAGCACCGCCACCCACGCACGGCTCTTCCCGCTGCCCCCCCCGCACGCCCCTCGCCTCACATTCCGACCCTTGCTTTCATTCCCCCTGAGCACAATGAAGTCCCCGTTTAGCCCCCTCCCACCGCACTTTTCAAACGCCCCCCTGCCGAGACTTCGCTCCCCCCTTGCCTCAGCTTACGTTAGCCATTCCCTAGTAGTTTCCCACAGTGTCACGCACACTTCCTCCGCACCACTACAACATCGTCCACCTCTTCCCTCTTCAATGCCCCCCCCTCCCATCGCGCGCCCCCCGTAGCACAACTTAGCGCCCTCCACACCATGTTTGCCTCCCCCCTACCTCCCCCCCCTCTTCTGCTGCTGACGTCCAATAATTGCCTCCCCCCAGTGTGTTTTTTCCTACCGCTCACATGCGCCTCTCTCTGCGCCCGCCCGCGGGCCTCCGCCTCTGCAAGCGCCCCCGTCTACCCCCATACCCCCCCCCCCGACGGTGGACGATGACTTTTTTTTGACCTACTACGCCATTTCCCGTCAATTCTGAAGCTGGTAGACATCTTACGCACTCCGGCTCATTCCTATTCCCATTATCCTCTTTCGCCCCTTCTTTATCCATAATTCTACCCTTGAACCTTTTGTGACCCCCCCCCCTGACGGCCCCCCCCCCCCCCCCCCCCCCGGTCACGTCGTACAAGCGCCCACACTACTTCTTTCGAGCACCACGCCACCGCCACCCCCCCCCTTCACTGTCCCCCCCCCTACAAAGCGCACGGCCATTTGGCTCTGCCCCCACACGAGGCCCTGATAGGCAAACTTCAGCCGCCGCCACCTATCCCTCGCCATTATTCCTATACGTCCCCCCGGCACTACCAGTTTTATGCGCTGTCCTTTCGCTTTGGCCCAGCCGAGACCACTCCCACGGCGTGCCTCTCCTTCCTCTACCTTCAGATGGACGACCACCTCACCTTATAAGCGCGGACCAGCATGCCACTCATCTTCAACTCATCCCCTCGTAACGCACCCACTATCCGCCTAATTCATCCTATTTCACGCGTACCGATTACCCAAATAGCAACTCTCCCGCCTGACACGCCGAATCTTCCCCACTACTTAGCTTTACTTTAGAGTAGATACTAAAAGCGACCCGGCTGCGACGCCCGCCCCCCCATGAGTATGCTCCCTGCTAGCGTTGTAACAGCACTTCCCCTCGCGTGCCGCCCCAGCCGTACACGTGCGCCGGCTGCACTGAGGCCTCCCCGCCGGCTTCCCGCCTCGCTCTCGTTCAGACACGCCGCCATGACTCACCCTGCCTGCCATCGCCTATTCTGTGCAAACGAAAGAGCTCCTATTCAACCCCTTTAGAAAAACGGTTAGATAATAAGTTACCACTTATTGAAAACAACCCAAGCCGCCGTAGCCATCTTTCCCCCCGCCTCACCACTCTCCAATCTCCGTTATTCCCAACGCACCTTCGTTACTTGATACGTCTTCATTTCTCGCATTATCCCTCGTCCACGAGAAGCATAGACGCACCGCAAGACAGCGCAAACAGGAGGGACCCTAAGACAAGACAGCAGCCGAAGCCAAAGAAGAAAGCAGACCACGACACGCCAGACGCAGCAGACAGAACGCACGACACGACGAAGCGCAGATCAGCAAGCAGCGCAAGCACGACAGACCACAGCGCCAGCAGCAAGAGCCCCGCGAAGAAGAAGCAAGAAGAAGAAGAGGGGAGGAGTGGAGGAGCGAGGAAGAGGAGCGAAGAGTGGGGAAGAGCGAAGAGGTTGAAGAGGAGGAGGAGCGTGAGGAAAGAGGAGATGAGGCAAGGGCGAGGCAGGAGGAGAGGATGTACAAGATTATCTTACGCTTCACGGAGAAGCTTTACAACGGCTACAAGATACTTCATCCGTCCACTCGCTTTATATCTATCTAAAGTAAACTAAGTATTAAATCCAGAATTTCATATTTTGTAATTGGTAACTGAAATAATGAATATGATATGTCTTGATATGTGATACAGAAAAAGGGGCATTCTTCTCCTTAATAAGTGATTTTCTTCATTGAAGTGAAGAAAAGGCAACCGTGTGATGGTTCTCTCACGAAAGACACATAAAATGTTATCACGATAAAAGATGGAGAGAGCCCAATTTTTGCCACACCCGTGGGCAGAGGCCAAATGCCCCTTTTAGGTACATAATGTGCCTCTTCGTTTAAAAAGTATTCTCTTTACGACGTACCCCGTCAGGGGCAAAAATTCAAAGAATATATAAAAAAAACAATAACAAAAATAGCAGTAAATCACCTTCAATGACGAAAGTGCGTATATTTTCAAAAAGATTTCACTTCACTCAGTATGGGTAAGGGCATTCAAACCCCCCAAAAGCACATTTAACTTAGAAAAAATGTCATTATTTGTCTTTAAGTGAAATGGGGGAGGGGTAGTGGAGCAAACAGTGTGGAGGGTCTAATTTTGCTACCCCATGAGGGCATTAAAGGTAAATGACATGATTGGGAGTAGTCCTCCACTTGGGTTGAAACTACTGGAATCAAGTAAACTATGCAAGGATTCTCCTGTGAAAATCGTGTAGTCAAACGTTGACTCATTCTAAAATAAACAATGTCAATATCATTCGTGGCACGGAAACCTGCTGTGTGGCTCTCTATACGGCTTATTTTTATCGTCCCCGGATAAAATTAAGATACTCCTCTGTTCATGCTTGATTCTCCTTAAGTAAACAAATTACAGACAAATCCTCCCAGGTGGGAGATCCAATCCTGCTAGCAGTGGCGCCGATGTAATGATGATGATATGATTATTACATATTATGCAGTGTGTCCCAGAAAAAAGGAAACCGAGACTGATGAAGATATTTTTATATGTTAATAACAAATATTACACAAAAATCGTACATAGTTGGAAAGCATATTTTCTCTTCTTTAATTTGATACCAGTCGCAAAGATTTCCATTCACGCATGACTGAGCAAAGACAATCAGAAGGGACACAGGTATAAAATCATTTGCACGAGCAAATTTGAAATTCAAACGGTCACGCTTGAATGTATTCAGAATATCTTCGATATTGAATGACATCATTAAAAAGCCTATTTTATCTTCTTTCGTATGATACCTCATTTATGAAAAATGAGCGATGCATGAGTGAGAAAAGACAATTTGAAATGATGCTTGTTTTCGGAAATGTTCCAAAATGCATTCATTAACTCTGCTTTCTGGATTTGGCAGCCAGCAACCAAGAAATTACCTCACTAACAAGATTCGGAGCCTATTGTGGCCGAAGCAAGATATTGTGTGAAGTCAGCTGTGCGTGAACCTATTGTTCAGCTTGCCTCCAAAAGCTCAAAATGTATTCATACTGAAAATCACGCTAAAGCAGGCATGTTTTAATTGTACTTGTTCTCCGTCATACGTTATTCATTTTTTACGCATGAGGTGTCAGATAAAAGAAGAAATATTGAATATTCATGTCATGCTTTTATTTTTTAAAAATAATTTCATTTACTACCCCGAAAATGCACTCAAACATGGAATTTGTGCGTGCAAAGGAAATTTTGGTAGCATCAATATTTATTGTTTTAATTCAATCATGCGTGAGCAATGAATAATATGTTGTGTATCAAATGAAAGAAGAGAAACACAGCTTTACAAACATACCTAATTCATGTAAAATATTGTTTATTATAATGGAATATTTTTGCCTTGAAATCCGGTTTCCTTTTTTGGGGGACACACTGTATAATAGATAACAAATAAAAGAGAATCACCTCCAGGGACTAAGATGCATCACTTCAAAAAGGGCACATTTCATTTTGAAAAAGGGGCATTTTTGTTTCCTATCGGATTTTTTTGCCCCCTCCCCCCCCCCCCCCCGGTTCCCGCCGCCCCAGCGCTATACACGTATTTGTTTCAAAGCGCTTAAACAAATCATACATACAAATCAAGTATTAAATAGAAAAATTATTACAAACAGAAAACGATAAGTATACGAAAATTATTAACATCATTATTGTTTATTAAACAGTGGGTCTTTAATGATTTTGTGAAAATATCGATTGAAAGAGTGGACGGATGTGAAGGGGGAGATAATTCCACAGTCTAGGAGCAAGTGTGATGAAAGCATTGTCGCCGGACCTTGAACTGGATCTTGGAATTTCGAGAAGAGACTTGTCAGAAGAAGAACGGAGGCATTGTCTTGGGTTGCGATGTGTAGATTATCTATTTTTTAAAGGGGAATGAAACCCAGACATCTGCTTGCATTCAGAGAATAAGAAAAGAAAATGGTGAAAGTTTGAACAAATTTGACTGAACCGTTCAAGAGTTATAAATGTTCAAATTTTACATAATCCTCTTGTATCCGATGTTATATGCAAACGACGTCTGAAATGGTTAGGGCATGCTGCGAGGCTTCCATCTACCCGCCCTGCCAATCAAGCTATATGGTGGACCCCCCAAGGGAGAAGGCGTAGAGGGAGACCGAGGATGAGCTGGCAACCCACCATTATACGTGATCTGAAAGGGAACCTTGTGAGATGGAAGGATATCCACAATCTAACCCAAGACAGAGGAAGCTGGAGGAAGCTGACCGCCTCATGCGTCGGACGACGCGGGAGTCCCTAAGTCTAAGTAAGTTATGTATGGAGGATTCTTAAATTGGCAACACTACCACTTTTTGAGATGAAAGTGTGGAGAACTCCCCATTGGTTTTGTACACAAATTTTCACAAATTTACGTTTTTCTGAAATGTTAGTTATGAAGGTACATGTAATCAAACTTTTCCAGAAAACATGTACAAATCATTTTTGCTGGGACATACTTGTACAACAAACAAGAGGCAATCAGATATTTCATAAAAAAATGAGAATAAGTGAAAATTTGTGTACAAAGCCAATGGGGAGTTCTCCACACTTTCATCTCAAAAAGTGGTAGAGTTGCCAATTTAAGAATCCTCCATACATAAGGATTATGTAAACTATGAACATTTATAACTCTTGAACGATTCAGTCAAATTTGTTAAAACTTTCACCATTTTCTTTCTCTTATTGTTATCTATTCTCCGAATGCAAGCAGAAGTCTGGGTTTCATTCCCCTTTAATGTTATTTTCACACCATAAACGTAAACTGTTTATAGTACTGAGTTTGTACACGTTTTCCACCCCACCCCACCCACCCCACCCACCCCACCCCATCCACCCCACCCACCCCACCCTACCGCACCCCACTCCACCCCACCCCACCCCATACGCGAAAGACCATCGTTCCCACTGCCAGGGATATTATTCCTATTTGGGCCAGACTCCCATATTGCGCAAAACTACATTTTCGCTGCCATGCGCGTGTGCATCCCATTGAACTACGTGCATCCGTGCGGTTTACTTACAGATGTACGCCTTTGCAGCCAGCTGGCTCTACTTGCGTGCTAATTGATTGTGTGTGTGATCGGGATCGATGCCGGTTGGTTAGCTGCTGATGACGTCTCAAGTGCAGTGGTACACTTGTTGTACCGGCAAATTTCCCCCGAGGAAGCGGCAAGTAATTTAACTATTACGCTTTTATAATGATCGTTGGCAACCGTATGTGAAATGTGTTCATCATAAGAACGGATTCTGTAAGTGTCATTCCTCCTAGCCCGAGATTAATGAAATACAACGGCGAAATGTCGACAACGACGCCGCAGTGGAAGATCGCATTGCAGCAGAATCTGCAGCGCAAAAAGGATGAGGAGAAGCGGAAGGAACGGGAAGCCGAGGAGAGGCGACTCGCTGCCCTACCGGC
>JZLH01S0241837.1:31932-68114 GCA_001188425.1 Eucidaris tribuloides | reverse complement strand
GTCAGAAACTGTTCCTGTTGCTAACAATAATTCAGCCAAAGTCAATGAAAGTCCTAAATCTGCAGGAAATGTAGTCAGGTTAACAACAGATGTTATTGGTAGCCCCACTTTGAAACAAAGGAAACAAAGTTTATCGGAACTACGCAATTTATTTGGCACCCCTGCCTCGGTGGAAAATATACCTTCTCATAAAGCTAAATCACAGTCATCAAAGTTACAACCTGCTGCACAAAAAAGCGTGTCTTCAAATGGGACCTCCGAACAAAGTACGTCCAAGTCTGCAAGTTTGCCGGTTAAGTTGGAAGACAAAAGTCTTCCGGAGTCCGGTTCTCCTAAGTTAAAACAGAAGACCAACTCACAAGCACACAGTCAACACAATGGGACTGCTGGACAGTCCAATGTAAGTGCAACCATCAAAATTCCTGCGAACGTGGTAGCCGACAATTCTGCTGGTTCTGCTTCACCAAAATTAAAACAAAAGGCAAACTCGCAAACGTCTAGCGGACACACTGTGATTTCGGCGCAGCCAAGTGACAGTGCAACAGTCAAAACTCCAGCAAAATCTGTGGACAAGAACATTACTGGCTCTAGTTCTCCAAAATTAACACAAAAGTCCAATTCGCAGGCATCCAGTGATCGCACAGTGAATGCAGCAAAGTCAAGCTCAGTTTCGACCAGCAAAACTCCTGTAAGTTCTGTGAACAAGAATTCTGTTGGACTAAGCTCACCTAAACTATCACAGAAGACCAACTCGCAAATATCCAGTGAGCGCTCTGTAGCTACTGCAGAGCCAAGCAAAACACCAACAGTCGAAACTGCTCCTGATAAAAAGGAAATCGTGGCAAAAGACAATAATACAAATAATACCAGTAAGATTCTTCCAGCACCAGAACAGGCACCGACACCCCCTTCTAGGCGAAAACGCAACCCAAATCTACCTGCAAGTGCAATCATCAGTTTGAGCAATGAAGGGCCATTACAGAATCGAAAGGGGCAGCTGATCCGCCGGACATCAGTTATAGATGATGATAAACTCGCTATTTCATTGGAAGATCCTATTCCTGTATCACCCAGACGGCAGTTGAAGACCGAGGAGCAGTCGCACTCCTCTTCTGGTGAAAATATTACAAATGGAACGGTGAAATCTCCGTCAGTAAAGAGGAGAGCACCGACCGCTCCCCCTCAGGCAACGCAATCCAAAGATGTGATCAAGTCGGACAAACCTGAACAACCCACAGTGGAGAGCATCAAAACGTCACCAAGTGATGATATCAATATTAAGAGCAAAGTTGAGGAAAATGAGTATCCCACTGGTTTCAGACGACCGGATTACGTTCCGACTCAGAAAGAGCAAAAGTTGCCTAAAAATGAAATCCCTGTCACAACTAAAAAAGTTGCACCAGTTAATGATGAGACAGTTGTTACTTCTTTCAAGTTCACACCCGAGGAACCTCCTCAACACACAGAACTCAAAAAGGCCGATGTTAGTCAACCCGCTACTAAAAAAGCAGAAAACAAGGTATCTGAAAGTAAAAAAGAGGAGCCCAAAGTGCCAAAGCCAGCAGATGCCAAGCCAGCTGAGGAGAAGAAAAAAGATGCTAAAAAGGTGGAGGCTGATAAATCTAAAGAGACTCCTCCGGAGGAAAAAACAAATATTCCATATCCAGATGACTTCCGACGAATTGGAAGCAAAGTGGAAACAACAAACAAACCCAAAGAAGTAACGAAAGATATTGTTAAACCGTCTGAATTGATAAGCACGTCCAAAGAGAGTCCTCCGGAGGAAAAAATAAATATTCCATATCCAGATGACTTCAGACGATTTGGAAGCAAGGTGGAAACAACAAATAAACCCCAAGAAGTGAAGAAAGATATCGTTAAACCCTCTGAACTGATAAGCCGGTCATCTAAAGCTGATGACACGAGTACCGAAGCGGTTGGCGGAAATATGTTCTTCAAACTGCGCAAGGTGAAAAAGCCAGAGTCGAGCGGCATAAATGTTATAAGCCAGGGTAACAACAAAAATAAGACTAACTCGGAGCACAGGAGTACATCATCACTCATAGCAGTGAATGGGACAGCCAAGCCTGGTGCTGGGAAAAAGAAGAACGTGGTGAAGAAATTTGAACCAGTCGAGTGTATAGGCTACAACACACCAACGGGGAAACCATCAGCTCTTAGTTCCAAGAAATCCAGTGAAAGTCCGAAAAAGGTAAATATGATAGTTTGTTGTTATTTTGTTTATTTAAAAAGTAATACACCATCTTCATTCTTCTAACCATTTCAATTTGTTGTTGCTGTTTTTTTCAAAGTCATTTAACTATAACAAAAATTGAGACTGCATTTTGTCAGTTATATGGTCTCTGTGTTCTTTAATAAATAGTTTTATTTACTGTTTATTTTGTTAACATAAAAATAAAAATAATTTCTCAACAAACCCGAAGTTTAACTTCTATTTCCATTCCAAATAATATTGATTAGCACATGGCTCAGTACATGTACTATGTACCAAAGCTTTGGACTGATTAATGGTATGAACTATCACAGGTGTCAGGTGATGTCATTTGATACTAACAGCCAATTCGATACATAGCGAAATGACACTTACCTTCATTTATTATGTAATCTGATTCTCTTTATCTAATGAGCCTTCAGACAGTGAATTAAGCCAAGACTAATCAATGGTTTAATTCAATTATACGTGTAGTTCCCTTATTAGTAGCAATAGCATTTTATACCTCAGTTGTGTAGGTGATTTTTGTATACTTTTTAGGACTTGGACCAAGCAATAGTGTGCCTATATGTTTTTGATGATTTTAAAATGATTCGTTTCTGCACTTTTACTTTGTTATGGTCACATTTCGCAGTCAATGTGACCCTTTCCCTCCTTGCTCTTGCATATTTTGAGTTGAATTAGGTCACTAAATATTGTTGTTAGTTTTTAAACCCCTATACCTGTTTAATAAATTACGATTCATAAAGGTCATGAGAGTATCTAAAACCAAAAGATGCTAATGTGGTATATTTACAGAAATCAAATATGTCCCAAACCATGGAGGTTGAAATGTAGATTCTCTATGCCCAAACTACATAATAACTAAAATACCGGTACTTGCTCCAGCTTTCTTTCTGCAGGATCGCCATTCTATCTCCATATAACTACACACTACAGTAATTTCTTCAGAATTCACACTATGGCATTTCTTATCTAACATCATGTCTAGATAGGGAGACAGTACCAGTTCCATGGCTGTATTCCAACAATACAGTACACACAGTTTCTTATCGTGTAATGCTCCAGTAGTTATCTTCACACAATTATTTGAAACTGGTCACTTCCTTATTTCAGCCACAAAAGCCATTCTTTATCCTGTGGTATGTGGAAAGGCATGTTATTCGGGCAAGTATCTTTCAGGGACAAAGTGTTGAGGATCTAACTGACTTTGTACTATTCTTAGGATGGGTGCATTTATGTGTACCATGTCTTGTCTTGAAACTAGAATTGAAACTAGATCTGAATTTGTCACTGAGACGAATTAGATGATCTGTTTGTCCAATTTGATCATAAAGTCCAAAGAGAATGTGAAATTGAATCTGTAACTTGCAGAGTTAAGAACCGTACTTCTTCGCCCAAATTTTTTCTGTCCAGGATGATTTTAAAATTTCAGGCACACACGTTCGCGTCCGTCATGACGTGATTTCCATTTTGCTACCACTAATGTAATTTAATTCACAGTTTCCGAAAAAGAGGATTAAGCAAAATAACCAGATCTTCATGACTTCTTTGCCAGAAAAAGTTTGTAAATAAAATGCTCAAAATAAAAGTACTATAGAGGTGAATTGGGTAAAGTATAAGAAATAAAATTTTTATTTTATTTTATTTTTTAATTTTATTTTTATATTTTTTTAATTTTATTTATTTTTTTGGTGGTGGTGCAGGAACAGTGATTTTCCGTTTCAAGAAAAGGCCTTTTCCGTTTCCAAAAATCTGGAATTCCGTTTCAACTTGTCTGAAAAATGGAAATTCCGTTTTACCATAGACTTTGTATACATGAAGAAAAATGACAATTCCATTTACATAAAACTTGAAACAAATATGTCTCGCTGCTTTTGTGTCAATTTTTTGTGATATTTGTTCTGAGTTTCGTATTTTTTCCTTTCAAAAAGTAAAAATTTGGAGAAAAAAGAGGTTTTCATTTTTCGTTTGAAATCATTTGTTCCATTCAAGTTGTGATTTGCTGGAAAGTTCCGGTACCGTTTTTCCTGTTATTCGGCGGCAAATCACTGAGTCCTAGTGGTGGGGGGGGGGTCAATGCCACTACAGTACAGTATGTTATGTTTTGAACCTTACTAGGACACTGCTAGGAATATTAAGAAATCTTAAATTCTATTTTTGGGGGTGGGAGGGGGTATGTTTTTAATTTTCAGGGCTAAATTGCCCTTAGCGCCTGAATGGCCGTGTAGTTGTACTGATGGGGTATACATAATTCCTTCAGAGCAATGCACACTGACCCATTGAACAGTTCAATCACCATTCAACCACACCCATTCCATGCATTCCTATTCCATTGTGTGCACACAAATACAGTACATTTGGATCTTTTTAATGCTTTTATTTTCGTTCATTTCGAAAAACATGACTCTTTGTGTCATTGATAGAAGACAAGCTGGAACACTTCCAATAGCATTCTGAATGAATCTTCTTCAGAACTTACACTTTGTTAAACAACCAGTCATATTTGATTAATATGATTAATATTATTTTTTGGTAATGATGTAGATGTTAATGAAATTTATGTAGTGGTTATTGGACAACAGAAACTTGTACACGTTGTGTGCATTTGTGAATATGCAGTATTAAATATATTTCAATTTTTCAATCAAACTTTCTTGATTTGATCAATCATATTTTAAGTGTATAAAAAAGTTATGTATATTGCAGTCACTTTGCAGAGATAGGACAAGGAGAGGGATATTACTAAATTATGTTATAAAGACACTTTCTTCAAGTTCTAAATAGGAAACTACCACAATTAATCCACATGTAGGTTTAACACATGTTCCTTTGTTGTAACATGTAGGTTGATCTTTAATATGATCCCAGCAAGTAAATGACAAATTTCTGTGAAAACAACCCAATTTCAGATCGTCACACAGGTTACATGCTGAGAGTTGTTCCTGTAGGGGTATTCTCAACTGAGCGTGACAGTTCTGCACCACATGTACCCTTTAGGAAGAAGCCAAAACTAAGAGAGTATGTAGACTTTTTTTTTAAAAGACCGTGGCATATTTTTGAGCTTACTAATGCGGTTGACCATATCACCCTGTGGGTGAAATTGTTTGCATGTTGGAGAAACAATGGGAATACTGAACTAGAACATGTACAGAATGAGGCCGATTTGAAAATATGAAGTCATCCATTTGTGAAAAGTCTAGTTATAGTTCATTTATTAAAATGAGTGATGTATCATTTACTTTTTGAAGAAAATTTGGTGGGTTGTTGAAGGTTACTTTTACGTGTGCATGGTACTTTGTGATTTGGACAAAGAGGACCCCCCCCCCCCAAAAAAAAAAAAAATTGACTTCTCCACAGCAGATCTCATATATCTTCTATTTGATGGTGGCATAATTCATTCAGTTCAATGGTTTTCACTTTCATAAAACAATAATTGAAAACACACATCAGTCTATAATGTGTTAAGAATAATGCGGAGATAGTTATGCTGTAAACATGGGTAAAATGAGAAACTGAGAGTATCTGAAATCAACTTCATAATATGAGTCTATGAGACCTAATTTTACCAAGCTTCAGTACATCTGGATTAAAAAATATGTGACATGTTGTTGAAAATACTGTACATGGTTTATGTACTGCTGAAAATAAATATCGGAAAATGCTATAAATTCCTCTATTCCAATTAAAGTGAAATACTACTTTTTTAGGGGGGTGGGCCATGGAGCTATGACAGGTTTGAGCTACTGCATAAGGAGCTTTTTGTACATTATCTGCATAAAACTGCTTAGCAAGTCACATTATTTATTCTAGCAATGGTTGCAAAGATGCATGAAACTGAAAAATATGTCAAAAGGGAAATTAACTGTAATTGTAAAATGATTCTAATAATAATCTAGATAAAATTACAAATATGATTTTATACCCACTATCATGAACAATTTTTGGTATCACTATCATTACTCTCAAGTACTACTACTGTAATACTGAGGTACTGCTGATGCTTAGTGCTAAATACATAATATGTACTGTACATGTTATACTGGAGTAACATGTACAAGGGTCCGAGCCAAAAATAGTAAACCTAGAAGCTAAATTTTCAAATTGAAATTTATGTGGACACTTGTATATCATACAAAAGCAGAGAATCTGTAGTTTATGGAAAAGTACGAGTCCTGTTATGATCACGTTCCAATTTCTCGTAAAATTGCATTTGAAATGAGAAGAGCGCCCTCATAGCGCGACGGGACGGAAATAATAAAATTTGATATAACAAAAAAACCAAACAATATTTTGAAGATTTAAGTTTACAGATGGAATGCCCTATGAAATAGTATTTATTCACTAATATTGGTATTGGTATGTGTTTTGCATATTTGGGTTAAAAAATCAACTTTTTGGTCAAAAAATGGACTTTGGCCTATTTGAGTGCAATAATTTTAGATTTTTTTGTAGTAAAATGGAGTTTATCTGTTAAGCTCCTCCAAACTATCAATGAATTAGTGTCTTAACATTCCTGCGCCATCAAAATTATATTTTTCTCAATTTTAGGAAAAATGTGTATTTTTAACTTTTTTTCCGTCCCGTCGCGTTTTGGGGTTTTAGCTCTATTTGAGAAGGTGGAATTTGATGTGATTTCCTGATGTAACAAAGAATGAGAATAGACAAATTGAAAAATGTCTATTAACTTATCAACTTGACACCAAAACAATAACTCCACAGCAAATCAAAGGCTGACAGCCAGCCCATTGCCATGGTAACAGTACAATAACTTACCATGTTTGGTAGAAATATTGAGAAATTATGTCTTTTTGTTGCAGTTCTAGTTCTGTTAATAGGTTATATTTTTTATATTCCATGGTGTTTGATAGATATGAGTCAAAACATTACTTACACACAATAAAAATAATTAAAACCTATTTGTTTTGATTCTTTAAAAAAAAAATGATGATGAAATGTCAAATTCCGTCCCGTCGCGCGACGGGACGGAATTTGACACGTGTACAAAACGAATGGGGATTTTTTCAAAGTGGTCATTAAAAATTTTTAGTGACATTACAGGATAACTTATTCAATCCCATTACATTTGACAGGGACAAAGACCAATATTTTGCTAAAAGGAAGAAGCTAAAAACAAAAACAGAACTTTTGATCAAAATCTCCATTTGTTTAATACATGGTACAAAAATTCCGTCCTGTTGCATTCCGTCCCGTCGCATGACACCAGTTAATAACTTTTTTTCAAAAAAAGATGTGGTGGGATGAGACCTTAACTTTATATGTGTAAGTCATCCACATAGATGTAGCTTCCAACATAGTAAGGCATGGTCAGTGTTGGTCATTTACTTTGATAGAATATAACTCTGAATAAGGTTCACAATTGTACATGATTCTATCATTCCGTCCCGTCGCGCCAATAGAAAAAGCTGTTGCCATGGAAACAGAATGGTTGTCAACTATGTTTTTATTGTGATTCTTTTCTTTGATTGAAAGTTAATATGTGTGTACCAACATTTAGCATATAACATTTTACTTTATGAAATATAGGAAAAAATCTCTATCGATTCCGTCCCGTCGCGTTTCTCTGATTTTTGGCTCAGACCCACAATTATTTTGTTATCATTACATGTAATTATGCCTCCGCAACGAAGTTGCCGGAGGCATCATGTTTTTGGGTTGTCCGTCTGTCCGTCCTTTACCGGTTCTCGTTACCGCGATAACTTAACCACTAATCGGATTTTGATGTAACTAGGACCAAGTACGTAATATGACTGAGGCATCAATGAATCAATGAACTGATTAGATTTTGGTGCTGAAAGGTCTAAGGTCTAAGGTGACCGGGCCCAGGCGCGGTTCTAGACCGAAAAATTTAGGGGGGGCTACTGGGGGCTTCCGGCATTCGCGGCCAAATCCGAGGTCCAAGTTTTTTCTCGGTCATCCCAGCCACCGAAAAGATATTTATTAAAAAATTGAGGTGATGTATAATTTTCACTTTTTGGAAGAAAATTTGGTGGTTGTTGAAGTTACTTTTACGGTGCCATGGTACTTTTTTGTGATTTGGACAAAGAGGACCCCCCCCGCTCCAAAAAAAAAAAAAAAAAAATTGACTTCTCCACAGCATGATGCTCAGTATATTTCTATTTGATGGTGGCATATATTCATTCAGTTCAATGGTTTTCACTTTCATAAAACAATAATTTGAAAAAACAACAACATCAGTTTATACATGATGTTAAGAAGGGGTATTCTCAACTAAACCGAGCGTGACAATTCCGCACTACCCTTCTGTAGGAAGAAGCCAAAACTGAGAGAGTATGGACTTTTTGTAAAAGACCGTGGCATAGTTTTGAGCTTACTAATGCGGTTGACCATATCACCCTGTGGGTGAAATTGTTTGTGTGTGTTGGAGAAACAAAGGGAATACTGAACAAGAACATGTACAGTATGAGGCTGATTTGAAAATATGAAGTCATCCATGTGTGAAAAGTCTAGTTATAGTTCGAAAAATTTTCCATTCCAAATTCGAGGTCAATTTTTTTTCTTTACAATCAACTCAGTCGCCAAAAAGGTCGCTCAGAATATTTTTACCCTTCGAAAAATTTGGGGGGGGGCTTGGGCAAATTTAGTAGAACCGCGCCTGACCGGGCCTAAAATATATCTGATTTCATTTGGGCTCATTACCACGATAACTTGAGAATGGCCAGTCGGATTTTCGTGTAACTTGGGTGAAGTATGTATTATGAGGCACCAACAAACTGATTAAATTTTGGAGCTGAAAAGTCAAAGGTCAAAGGCCTAAAATATGTCTGATTTGGGCTGATTACCACGATAACTTGAGAATGGCTGGTCGGATTTTGATGTAACTTGGGTGAAGTATGTGTATGTATTATAAGGCACAGATGAATTGATTAAGTTTTGGAGCTGAAAGGTCTAAGGTCAAATGTCACTGGGCCTAAAATATGTCTGATTTGGGCTTGTTATGTACCGCGATAACTTAACATCGGCCAGTCGGAGTTTCATGTAACTTGGGTGAAGTATGTTTTATGAGGCACCAATGAACTGATTAGATTTTGGAGCTGAAACGTCAAAGGTCAAAGGTCAATGGGCTTAAAATATGTCTGATTTGGGCTCATTGATTTGTATTGATATTACTCGTTACTATGGTAACTTGACTGGTCCGATTTTGATGTAACTTGAGAGAAGTATCTAATATACATGTAAGGCACCAATCTACTGATTCGATTTTGGAGTTGAAAGGTCAGAGGTCAAAGGTCACTGGGCCTCATGACCGAATTGAGCTCATTGTCACAATAATTTTAGAACTACTTGTTTAAAGATTTTACTGTAACTTGGTCAGAGGTCACATGGGCTTATTGATCTCATTGGTCTTGCTACCATGGTGACAGCTTTTCAAATTTCATCAATTGGATGGGAGTGCGGACTGCGGAGGCATACCCATCGACTGCACGCAGTCGAACTGCTCTAGTTTTACATTATAAAGTAATAACTAAATTGCAGATTTTAATAATTGACAAAAATACAAAACTTGTAGGCCCAATGTACAGTAGTTTACAGTATCTAAGGTCGTGATCACATTCACATTACACATATATGTGGGTTCGTACCATAGATAGTGAAGTGGTGTCGATCCACATTGTGTTCGCGTTCACACTACCGCAGTAATCCACATCGAAAGTGAGTTATGACGTAAGTGGCGCGAATCCACTTACCCGGATATTAGAATGACCCGGAAGTGAAGCGCCGTTGCAACGGAAACAAATTGAATACACTGTATTTGCCGCTGTGTCGTATTTGCACACTGCATTTTGCCGTAGAAATCGCATTCGCCGATCTCGTGCAAAATTTAGATTGCGACAAATGTATGCAATATATGATTCTTTCATTGCCATCTATCAAAGGCAAATGCTACTCCGCATGATTGTTACAGCGGGACTGATTTTTGCGGCGACGATACCAGCCGAGAGGAGTGAATGGAGCAAAGCCCGTGGGTGCGTTAGGTCACTTCCGGTATATGTGGAGTCGATCCAGATTGACCTCCACATATTGCGATCACATTTACGAAAAGTTAACTCACCTCTAGGGTGAAACTACCTCAATCACGGTAGTTTCGATCCACATCGTGGTATTGAGGTCGATGTGAGGCGTCGAAACCACTGTGTTTTGTATTATCATCAGCGGGGGGAAGTTGTTTTGACCTAGGTTCGACTCCATGTCCCTACATCAAATGTGCCTAGTGTGATCACGACCTAAGTACTGTATGCACTGACTCAACAAAACAAGGGAATTTATAATGAATAACATGAACACGTAGAGACTAGGCTACATAGATATGTTAATTGCAGAGAGGCTTGATATTGATTTGTATTGATATGCTTCTCATGTGTTGAGTAACATTGTTTACAGAAAACAGAATACATTGTAGGGGCTATTAGTAAAGTACTGTTCAAAGTGTATCGCTCACACACATCCTTGTAAATCAATGATATACATTATAATGTTTATATGGCAGTCTCCCTTCCAGGTTGCCAATGATTGCAGAATGTCTGGAGTTAAGATGTTGTTGAAGAATGTTCCCAGTTTAAAAAAATCTGAATTGCGTGATTGATCATGCTACTTGTTTCTGTGATTAGGTCTAATTGTAAAGCCCTGAAAAGCTTGCAGTTCAAAGTTTAACAAGTGAAATCTTAAACCATTCTTGTTTCCCCCCATGACTGCTATATTATAAGAGCCTATTCTAGATATAAAAAAGTACCGGTATTCAAAAAAGTGAGTACTGGTCAATGTAAGTGTTTGTAGAACATTTGTGGTGCAGAAGTACAGTAGTATCTTGAAAACTGGAAATATTGTTAAACGATGCCTTTAGTACCTCCATATCCACACAGTGTAGACTCTTGCTGTTGCATGCGATTCAAAGCAATAATTTAACATTCAAGGAGGCACGCACAACCTTCCTCATGCCATTTGCATTGTGTTTGTCTGTACACACACATCTAACGTGTCACATGCATATTGGTACAGAGAGAGTTCAGTACAATATTGATTGAAATAGTTTTGTATTTACATGTACATGTATGTGTACAAGTGTATATGGCACAATGAAAACCCAGACTACAATGGTCTGTACAATACCATGGACATGATGGGTGTAGGTTGAGCGAATACCGGGGTATATATCTACAACTTGGTCAATATCTGGTTGAGTTATATGAAATTGGCAATGCCACCAAGGCGTTACTGGTAAATGCTCAATTACTCATAGGTTTAAAGGTTAATGACATGATTGGGGGTAGTCCTCAAATTGGGCTAAAACTCTTCCAGAATTCAGAAAACTCTGCAAGGATTCTACTGTGAAAATTTTGTACATGTAGTCAATAGTTTGACTCGTTCTAAAATAACTTCCATCACTACAGTGTATGCCTTGTGACAGACAAATCAGTTGTGTAGCTTTCTGTGGGATCTACTTCTATCGGGGCTAGAGGGAAACAATTGTAATATGTTCATGCTGGAATAGGCTAAAGTTAACAAATTCAAGATCAATCCTTCCAGCCAGGAGATACACTCCAGCTGGTGTATAGACTGGTTACTGGTACATGTATATCATGCAACCTGTTTGGTTCTAGTGGCATTTTTTATTTCTCCCAATCATGTCACTGCCCTTTAAGTATATGATGTAGTAAGAAGAAATAAGAGAGGTATTTTAATTGAATGGTGAATGATTCAACAGTATTTACAGCACCAATTACAATCTACATGCATACTTTGAACTGATGTGTTATGCAACACTGGGCAAACACGATAATGCAAATCACAATAACTGTCATACTGTACATATAGGTTAAATAGGAGAAACAGAGCTTGGGGTACTGCTGTAAAACATGGGTTCATAGTACTAAGCCTGTTAAAGGCAAGGTTCACCCTGACATTAAGTTGGTTTTAATAAAAGCAGAACAACGAGAGAAACATATTAATGAAAGTTTGGCGAAAATCCACCAAGGAATAACAGAGTTATGAAGTTTCAAAGTTTTAAATTTGTGACGTCACATGCGAGCAGCTCCCCATATGTCATGTGATATAAATTCCATAAAAGTGCTGTTTTCTCAGAAATTTGAAAATGATTTTACCTGCTCGCATTCAATATTATTATTCAGAAACCATATTTTATACATGAACTTATGAAAAAAACCGCATTCAATATCATGAACTATCTAAATAAATTGAGATTTATGGAATTTATATTATGTGACATATAGGGAGCTGCTCGCATGTGACGTCACAAATTTAAAACTTTGAAACTTCATAACTCTGTTATTCTTTGGTGGATTTTCGCCAAACTTTCATTAATATGTTTCTCTCATTGTTCTGCTTTCATTAAAATCAACTTGATGTCAGGGTGAACCTTGCCTTTAAGCAGAGTCACATTCCCGTCTCGAAATCGGTAAATCTATAATTTCCATTCCGAAATCCCGGATCGGCTCGATTCCTGGATCACAAATTAGCACGTTTTCACAAGCAGTTACATGACATGGCTGTGTGTTCAAAGGTGTCATTTATTTCCATTTTGTTTGCACGTTCATATCACCTTTAAATACTCTACATGTATCACACTCCATAATTGTCCGGTCCAGTATTCAACTTCATTCAGAAATGTATACACTCTGATCATGTGTAAAATCAGAACACACTCGTTACTCAGATTAAACATTGGTGATGTGTCCCTTTAAAATTATAACAACTGTGACATTTATTCTCATCATCTCATCATCATCATCATCATTATCATGATCATGATCATCACCATCATCATCATCATCATCATCATCATCAATTTATCATCGCCACCATCACAAAGGCTAATGACATGACTTCAAAATGCCTCAAGAAGCCATATGAGTTGGGACATATACCAGTGTATGCACTACCTGAAGACAGTGTACTGGTATTTTGTAATGTTATGTCACATGTAGTTTCCATGCAAAGCGCATAGAGAAACTAACATGATTATGATGGGCTATAAATGGCGAGTTATTTATTTATTTATTTTTTTATTTTTTTATTTTTAGTTTTATTTTTTTTTTTTTCGGGGGGGGGGGCTATGATTAAAGGCACTGTATAACAATGTTTCCATTTAAAAAAATGTGAGCTACATGATTTCCCATGCTGGTAGTGTCTTTGATAAGGTCTAAAAATGAAGCCCTGAAAAAAATACAGTTCAAAATTATCAGTAAGTGCTTTAAAAGTGTAAAAATCATTGAGAGACCATTCCAGTTTTCCCCCATAGACTGCTGTGTTGCAGATTTTTCTATTGGCCGAGAATAATTCATGTGCCAATATTTATCTGTTCATATTTTACCAGTGACAGCATAACTGTCTGAACTTTTGTGTTATAGGTGTTTATTTGTCTATTCAAACACTGTCAGATACATGTATGTCAGGTAGATAGCAAAATTTGACAATTTTTTAAATGGGTCTTCCACATTGTCTTTAAGTAAGCAACATTTTAGTAAGTTCTAGGAGAGCTGAAAATACCACCTAAAACATTGCCTTATTTTGGGTAAAATCCTAGGACCGCCGAAGGACTGGGCACATTTTCCTGCAGTCCCTATGCCAGATTTGATGAAATATACACTGTATGTGGGTGTGAAAGAGAATACAGTAATGTACACTTGGATTCATTGGTATATTAATTTCCTGCTAAATACATACATGTGTACAGGAGGTATTGCCCATAAAACAAAACAAATAAAACAAAACTTTGTGATTAAAGTCGAAGTATTTAAGGTTGGTACATGTAAAAGGTAAAAAAAGAAATTATTTGCAGTTATGTTTTTTTACATAGTCCTATGTGATCTATCAATCCCCTGAAAATGCTCGCTCTGAAACTCTCCTACTTTTGAGAAATTGCTCAAAATGTAAAATATGTGGGGGGGGGACCCCTGACATTTCCCATACAGGTAGGTACCGTAATGTACAAACTGCTGTATGTTCTCCAATAATTTGTCACTGTAAACAATTATCACACTTTGGTTTGTTGTTGTTTTCTGATGTCTGGGGTGACAACAGAATACTGTACTTTGTGAAAGATTGCCTGATCGACCAAAACTATACATTTGCATGTACTTGGGCTTTAGGAGGTTGGTACTTGGTAGCACATAGTATATTTACATATTGTACATCACTTCTGTGTAGTTTTTACAATTTTACATATGAAGAGTTTATTTCCAAAAGGGGCTAGATCCACTTTTCACCATTCTGAGAAAAATAAGGTTTTCTAATATACCCGTATGCCAATGTTTCTGCGTAAAACCAACTTGACACCAAAATGTACCCCACAATTATAATGTAAAACCACACTTAGAAAAAAATCTGTGAGTTTTCAATTTTTATGAATATTTGCTTTTATTTTCCATTTTTTAGGATCTACCCCCTTTTGGAAATAAAATAAATGGATGTACCCCATTTTGAAAGTAAAAGTCATTTTTAGTTGTCATTTTTAGAACTTTTAGCTTGAATTTCACTTTCTCATTTGTGTTATGTTATACAGCTGCTAAAATTATATGGATTTTGACAGAAAAAATGAAATTTGATAAAAAGTGGATGTACCGCTTTGGAAAATAAACTCTAGTTTTATTTCCAAAAGGGGCGTAGATTCCAATACATCTAAAGAAAAATGAAATTTATCCAATACTAATCCGCATTGCAACGGGTTTCGAGTAAAACAACTTAGCCAAACAAAGAATCCCGTCAATGCAAATGTAAAACCACACTTACAAAATATATCTGACTTGTTATTTATTTTATTTGAATTTTCTTTTTTTATGTGTGGATCTAAGCCCCTTTTGAAATAAACTGAAATGGATCTACCCCCTTTTGGAAATAAAGTCATTTTTATTAGCCCATTTTTTTACCACTTTTGGAGGAAATTTTCAACTTTTGTTTGTTATCTGATATTGCTACTAAAATTGTATTAAATGACATAAAAAAGTCACATTTGATGAAAAATGGATCTAGCCCCTTTTGGAAATAAACTCTTCATATAACAGTACTGTAACTAGTTTTGTGTGATAGATTTCCAATTCCTAACTTGTTTAGTTACCCTGAACCAGAACTGGTCTGGTATTTTTCTCTTGTTTTGCATCAATTGTGTTCCCTGTGAAGAAATACCATACCAAAGAGCACCAACAATTGTCTCCAAATCACAATAGAGCTGAGAACGGAGACAGATGTTTGGTTTGGAGGCCCAAACTTCTGGCCATGTGGGCCGCAGTGAATCACACACACGCCCAGAGAATTCCAATATTTGATTGTTGTCATCAATGTCTGAGTAAACAAGGAAATGAAGTGATGTGGGTGTATTACTGTGAACAGTACATGTGTATCTGTATGTGGTCAACTTTAGATGAGATCACAAGATTGTAACAACAAACTGTACATATTACACAAGTATAGCCACCCATCCTCTGCAGGACTTGATTCCTGATTTAAATTGGAAATATACTTAGGCGGAGCATAATATTTGTAGGGCCTGATACTGCACTAACACTTACTGACGTGCCTGGGTCAAGTATATTTTGCTTTGGGGCAAGTGAAAATTTATGGAAATTAATTTGAATTGCTTGAATGTACAATACATGATTTTCAATTAAAAAATCAATAGAATACTTAAGATTTCCATAAGTTCCATTTTTCAATTTAATTTCAATTTTGTGTAAATTTCAAGTAAGGAGAATCAATGGAAACCCTTTCATCAAGGCACTGACTCTAGTCTTAAGTAACACAATTAACAAGCCTTTTGTTTACGTGTTTTGTTTATATGCCAGAGATGTAGTCATATGCTTCAAACTAATTATTTTGATTGTCTTTGGGGCATGTAGACCTACAGCTTGTTGATGGCAGTGAACAACAGATGAGTAAAGGAGAGATTAGTTCAGATGTTTTCCAAGGAAATCAGAAAATGATTTGTGAAAACTAGCAATATTCCAGGTCTTCAATACATCACGAGTTGTTATCTCAATTTATGGACAAACACATACTGCATGCAGGGTTAAAGGGTAATAAAATATCTGTAAACTGTGTCATCTGTGTCAATGAACCAACTCAAATTCCTGTACTGAGGTCATATCGTGATCATATCACACCAGGAAACTGCTCGACACTCCAGGATAAAATTTAATATTGTTTTGCTGGTGTACATAGTTTGTGCGTACAAAAAGTTATACTTGTGCAGATATTCAATTAAAGAATAACAATAGTGTTTTACTCTGAATGATTGAGATGTATGTACATGTAAACACAAGGCTTAACAACTCCCAATTTCCATATAGTTGCCAAGACAGGCAAGTGCTCATTTTTGTCCCATATCCCCTCCATACCCCCCCTCCACTACCCCCCAACCCCCCCCCTAAAAAAAAAATATTTTCAATACGTCAGAAACACAATCACCAATAACCTGATCAATCATGGCAGAATTACTGAATTAGCCATGTTAAAGCCTAAGTATATATTTTGTTTTGATCAGAATTTTTTTTTTGTCAATCTTTCACATTTGAAGTACAATTCTATTGTCACCCCTACTGAAAATTGTTTTTAGAGAACAAATTACAATGTTGAAATTAAAGAAGAGCATCTAGCGTTATGTATATTACATATGGGAAATAATGCTCCCCCCTACCCCCCCCCCCGACATTTTACATTCTGAGTAATATCTCAAAAATGAGAGGGTTTCAGAGCGAGCATTTTTTAGGGCATTGATAGATCGTATAGGTGTATCTGAAAGATATAATTGCAAGTGGAGGGGGTAAGTTTAACAAATGTCATTGAATTTTATCTACATGGTTATCATTTGAGGCTACATGTAGGTCATGATTTTAGTGTAGTCCTCCATGTATTCCCCTCCCATTTAAATCAGATAAACCATTCTCTAGATTCCCAATTATATTTAACCATGACCATTACACTCCGATGCGTCATCCATCGGTTTTGAATGGCCGTGAAGACCGGTCTGTCTCCTTTGTATACTGAAGGTTATCTCTCCACACTCTGCCTTCGTGCTTGTGTCTCGTTCGCCCAAGTACAATAGGAATTGTGGATAATGAATACAGTCAGAATAATAAAGTAGACAATAGTCATTGCACATGGGTATATTATGTGTACAGACATCAACAGGTTACTCCCTGGAGTCCCTGCATATGAACATATACAAGGCACATTTTTTTCCCAAGCTGTCTTCACTGAACAGTGAATTATTAAATTGTGTACATCTGCACACGGTGCTCTTGCTTTTATTTTCATGTGTTCAGACATGTAATAAAAAGTGTTTTGTTAATGTAGCAGGTGCATAAGAAAAATATAAATTTCTCCCATTGTTTTTGTACATGAGAATACAATGGACAGTGTCCATGAAATATGGATGCCCCACGCCATACACCACGTTGTAGTGAGAGGAGCGATTGTTGCAAGCGCCCTCTTGTGTTAAAAAAAAAATGTATCTTTTTTCAAAGTTATGGAATCGATGAATATCGCTGGTGATGAACACAATGCACGAGGCCGTCGTGCAAGTGACAACAAAAAGGCAATAACTTAACCAAAAAATAGGGTAACAAATGAATTTAATATGTGTTATTTCACAAATCCTTATTTTCATAACTATTTATCAATAACTTTTGCATAACCCAGGGCTCGTGCTTTGGATAAAATAAATAAAATAATTCAAACAAAATGGTCGAATTGTCTAGTTGGTACCGCGCCCGGGGTATGGCGTGGTGCATCATATGACAAAAAGTGGGAAATTTACCTATGTACAAATGCAGAACATACAATTTCAGTTTTCGAGTACTTTTATTTAAGTTTTGAAATTACATGAAGGCCTACTCACTCATGATAGCTATTCAGATACATGTACACACATGTGTTTTGTTTTCAAAAAACGTTGGGTTTTTTATTTAGTGGTATTGAACCCAGAGGCTTGGTGTTACCAATCATAAACCATAGCACAATGCAGTACTTCAGAAACTTTGTTTTTCTGCGTTAAAGTTTGATTAAATTCTTAATTTCATTTTGTAATAAGTGTTATTTTGAGATGTGAATCACTCATACATGTAGATTAAATTTAACGTGTTTGAACCGGCACTATGATTTCGCTGTGAATGGGTTGCAACAAAGTTTGGTGTCAAAGTCCAAAATGACGTCAGAACTTTCTTTTATTTCTTTGGATATGACGATTTATTTGTCCAAACAAACAAGTGGCATACTTTTGGCATGCGGGTATTTAACTAGTATACTTCATTGTTTATTTTATAAATTTATTCCGGACTTTGGGATTCTTCGGTAACTCCTCGTTATTCACCGTCCTTGGTCTGTAAACCGTAACAATGGGGAAAATACCGTGACGTAGACGAACTCATTGTGCATGTGGGTACTGGCTTTGTGTAACAGTCCCACTTTTGGTTTGTGGGTACACGAACATGTCATTTCTGTACACCTTGGTGTATTCATGCTTGAAATTTAAATTATCCGAACCTTTTGAATGAACAACAATTCTGACTTTGATTTTTAAAGTTTTTTTTCTGTCTGTTTTTCATTTGAGGTTAGGACTTGGGAGAGGGGAATGCTTTTGATAATGCATTGGATTTTATGCTTGATGTCATATTTGTCTTGTCATAACTTGTAACCCTATTTGAACTAGGAAGTTGAGGAAGAAATGGTGATATTTTTTTGTGGGGCTGTCCCTTGCTGTAGTATGATGATAATGGAAAGTCACACCATGGAGGGTACCTCCATGAGTCCATGGATACATGGAAAGATCTAACACCAACACATGTATTGTAAATGGGTACATGTAGAACTTGAATATCATACTACATGTAATTTCGGCCAGAGGTACTGTATGAGTTGACTGATTGTAGGTCCCCTACATGTAAGTTCATAACCAGAGTATCGTGTACATTACCCTCTGTATTGATCCTGTAAATAATGCAGACAATTGTCATTTTCTAAGTTGTGGAAAACTAAATAATGAGGCAAACTGTGTTGCATTATTTCAAAGAAACACTGAATGACATAGTTATTCAGGTTGCATTAATCAGTTAGTCCCTACATGTAGTTAAGTAGTTACATACTGTAAGTCTGACTTTTTTCTTTGAGTTGATTGATTGGGAGTAATAGGGAGCGATTTTAAATTTTACTGTATGTTCACTTTGAAGCAAAACAATCTAAAGCCAAATTGACCTCCCCCCCCCCCCGAAAAAAAAACTAAATAAATAAAAAACATGAAAAGAAAAGAAAAGATTTCACATTATTTGTCATCCTGTTGATACTTAGGTGCCCCATACTACATTTTAATAGATTGCTGGCCTAAAAAAGGACTAAACAAATAAAAAACAAACAAACAGAAACTATGTCCCCTTGAATAAGTTATCACATTCACAGCATTTAAGCTATTTTCCAAAGGTAAATATACAGAACAATAACAAAAATGTTTTATTGCTGTGTTTATCTTCCAGTTACTTTGTCAGTTTGTATCATAATCCAACAGTAGAAGTAACATGGGTTCACCAAGCAATTTGTGTGCTGCTTGTACGAGGATTCGGGCATGAACAACAAATGTTTGAAACATTCGGTAAAATTTCAGGGTACAGAGTTGTGAAACCCATTTTTTTGAATGGAAGATAATGAGGATCAGCTTGACAGATTGAATCAGTAATGAAGAGTTGTTCTGCATTGCTGGAGTTGAAAAGAAACTGTTTACAAGTGAGATCAGAATTAGACAAATGAGATTTTTGGCTCCAAGGATGATCAGGAGAGCATTACTCTGATCGGAAAAATAAAAAGGGGAAGAGAGGTGGGGAAAGAAGGGGAATTATGTGGATGAGGAGTTTTTAGGATTTGCTTCAAGAGCAGGAAATTGAGCAGAGATGTACCGGTAGTCGAGGCCAGCCTCGAGGCCAAATTTTGCCAGCCTTGGCCTTGGACTGAGTTATGTGTACAAAGTCTATGGGAAAATATTTTTCCATCGGCCTTGCGACTTGGAACAGTAGGCCTTGACTCCATCCCTGGAATTGAGTGTCGGGCTGTAAAACAAAATACAAAAGGAAGTTCTAATGACAGAGAGTTGAGGCACTCCATGATTGCCAACATCACAAGAAAGAGGGAATCAGTTTCAAAACCATCCCTGTTTCAGCTCTTGTACATTTAACCACACATGTACATACTACAGGATATAAGTGAATGGAAATAGGAAGGTGTGTGTATGTTTGTGGGGGGGGGGGGTCGCACTGGACTGGTGCTGATCCTGGTGGAAGCTGCTACTTATAACTTACAGACTGGTGGAAATGGGTATTACCCACTATTCGTATTTGTTTTTACCTGTACAGTACCTGTGATATATTCAGTCACATACCATAATCCCCTTTCATGTACCTCCTCAACTACCTTTACCAAACACCCTACTCCACTCTATACCCAAGTGGTATAAGTGAACCATAGCCTCACCGGTTTACATCCCCATAACTCTGGCATTGTTATGCAGAACCAGTCTAGTACCGGCCCTTTACACCCCCAAACTGTGGGATTCCACCATTCCTCACATTCCTAAAAGCTTTGCTGTACTGTCCCGCTTTTCTCTTACAGACATGGTTCAGTGGCGTGAGGTCGGGTCTACTTTTTGATTGGAAAGGATGTGGAGAAAAAAAGTAGAGCACTCTTCATATAAATCATATAAATTATAAATTGTATAAGTTTCTCATGGGTTGGAAAAAATATTGTAACATTTTAACTTTGTAGTATGTTTGTCTGTATGATTTTACTGAGAAAATTAAACAATTTGAATTTGAATATCACACAATAAGTGAACAGATTTTGATCAAAATCAAAATTATTGACACCAAAGTAGGGGAAAATTATATTTTGGGAATTTTACATTTCTGGGTAATAAACTCTCAAAGTGTATAAATTTATATACAATTTTTTCACTGTATTTGCAAGACTACTGAAAATACAAACAAATTACGTCTTGTGTGCAGATAGAAATTGTCAAATTGAATTACCGTATTTGCCGGTGTATAAACCGCGCCCGTGTATTAACCGCACCCCCGACTTTCGACCTCGCCAAAAAAAAAAAAAATAACAGCGAGCAGATGGTTGTTAGACTGGATTTTCATTTATTGAAAATCGGTGGGGTCCGCATATCACTAAAATTAGGCGTTAATAGTGTTGGTTCGATAATGACTGTTGAAGACGATCGTCCGAGAGTTTCGTTTTTTTACCGCAGAGACTGAATCGCCGCAATATTTAGTTCGCGATATTTTGGTCAAACGATTGGACGGGGGTTTCGTTTCTATACGATCGTTAGGATCGAAGTGCAGCGAATATTTGTTCCAGGTATTTTGGCTCAATAAAAGCATGGTCCGGGGGGTGATTATGTCTTAATAAAAATTTCGTTCCGATGGTCACAACGATGGTGCGTGGTTCGTTTCTTACGCCGTGAGAGCGATGATCCTGCTAAATGACTTCAGTTCCAGTATTTTGGTCAAAACGATGGTCGGAGGTTTCGTTTCTACCCTGTCAACATGGATGCCCGAATATAGAAGTTCGTATTTGGCTCCAAAACGATGGTTCGCGGGTTCGTTTCTTACGTGTCAACATGAATGACGCGAATCATTATAGTTCCGATTTAGGTCAACGATGGTCGGGGGTTCGTTTCTTACCCGATCAGACATGGTGACTTAGTTCCGTATTTTGGTCAATAACGATGTCGGGATATAGTTAGACATCGAATGGAGCAGAGCCGAATATTTAGTTCCCCAGTATTTTGTGGTCAAAAGAATAGTTCCGGGGTTCGGTTTTTTACACCGTGCAGACATACCGCGAATAATTTAAGTTTCCCTTTTTGGTCATGTAAAACGATGGTATCGGGGTTCCGTTTCTTATCCGTTGATGGAGCCGCGAATATTATAAGTTCTGTTTATTTATGGGTCAAAACGTATGGCGGTGGATATGACGTTCTTACTCGTTACAGACATGCGACGGCTAATATTAGGTTCCGTACTTTTGGTGCAGAAGATGGTCGGGGTTCGTTTTTGTCCGATGTAAGAATGATCGCGAATATTAGTAGTCATGGCAAAGGAGGTCGAGTGCCCTCCCGTTTTTTTACACCATACAGGACGAATTGCCAGAAGAATATTTATTTCTGTATATGGTCAAAATCGATCAGTGCATTTTTACCGTTATTTATCGGGACATTGAATGTCCTGACGGGGCTAAGAAACATGAACCCGACCATTCGTTTTGGACCAAAATTATCGGTATCTACATAGCGGCGCAAGCGATAAGAAAACGAACCCGACCCATCGTTATTGACGCAAAATACGGAACTAAATAACTCGCGGGCATTCATGTCTAACGGTAAGAAACGAACCCCGCCATCGTTTTGACTCAAAATACGGAACTAAATATTCCGGATTCATGTCTGACGGTAAGAAAACGAACCCGACCGTCGTTTGGTGACCAATAATACGGAACTAAATATGTGCTGCAATTGGATGTTCTAACGGGTAAGCAAACGGAACCCCGACCATACGTTTTTGACCAAAATACGGAACTAAATATTCGTGGCATTCATTCTAACCGGGTAAGAACGAACCCCGATTCGTTTGACGCAAAAATGACGGACTAAATCATTGCGGCACTCTCATTGATCTGACGGGTGAAACGAAAACCGCGACATCGTTTTGACGCAAAATACCAACTAAATATCGCGAATCCATTTCTAATCGTTTTGACGCAGAAAATCACGGAAGTAAATATTTCGGCGGATTCAATGTCTGATGGATAAAAAAACGAACCGACCATCGTTTTGACCAAAAATACGAAACTAAATATTCGCCGGGCGATTCATGTCTGACAGGTAAGAAATGAAACCCCAGACCGTCCCCTGTTTGACCAAAATACGCAATAAATATGTCGCCCGCATTCATTCTAACGGTAAGAAAGAAGCCCCGTAGCTGCCCGAACCTATCGTTTTGACGAAGAATACGGAGATAAATTTCGCAGGGCACGTTCATGTCTAACGGTAAGAAACGAACCCACGACCATCGTTTTGACCGAAAATCATCGGAACTGATACATTACGCATTCATCGTTGACGGGTGATAACCACGAAGCCCAGCCACATTTCATTTAGCGACTTTCCAAGCTTCTAAACGCCTGCATGGATCAAGTGGAGGCGTAATAGGGCCGCATAGCGGCGTTAAAAGTATTAATTTGTAAAGATGTGACAAAACAAAGTTAATTGTTTTTATTACTTTTAATGCAAGAGACATGATTAGGTCAAGCTACAAAACATACGATAATTAAATAAATTATATTGGGTGAATGTTAAAATATCGGACTTTGCTGTTACCGTGTATTAACTGCACCCCACTTTTTTGACTTTCCGAGGAATAAGTCGGCGGTTAATACAAGCCGCGGCAAATTAAGCGGTAATTCAAATAAGGCTTTTGACGTTAAATTTGTGTCCACTTCACCACTCTAACAATGCATAAGCGGAGATTTCATGTCATGAGTGGGGAGGCGGGGGGGGGAGGAGGAACGAAAACACTGAATGCAAAAAAATAACACCATCACTGCGGGGGGGGGGTGGGGGTACGAAAACACTGAATGCTACGAGAATAATAACACTCTATGCGGGGGGGGGGACGACAAACAACTGGAATGGCCAAAATAATAACACCTCGATTCCGGGGGGGGGGTGGGGGGACTCATCAAAGAAATATGATATTATAAAAAGTGGCAAATAATGCTATAACCCCCCCCCCCCCGATCGGACACCATGCATCATTACATCTGTATCTTCTTCAGTGATCACAAAAGTTGCTGCCATATTCTCAGCGCGAAATTACTGTAGAAGTTTGGAAGATTACCTAAATAGAATACCTGATTGTAAATTTTTATTTCAAAGGTAAATGCAGCATTTGCAATGAGGCGAAACACAGACACTCGTATTAGTATTGTGTTATTTATCAGTGTTGCCTAGCAACAGCAAATATACACATATACGCATCAGATTTTACTACACTTTGCACGATACCTGCAGTGAACAATTAATGAACATCAACCACATTCCACTTATCGTTGGGGAATACAAACAACTTACTAGCATCACATTATTTTTGTATGGAGGGCACCAGAAGCCGAGTTTTGCGTGGTGTGTATTGGTGCTTGCATGATTGTAAAATGGCTTCATATCGTAGTACAGGGAAACCCAGGTTATAACGAGGTCGTCGGGACCACCGATTTTACCTCGTTATAACCGGTACCTCGTTGTAAACATATATATAATGTATCACACAAAATATAACATGTATGACACTAGGCATTAAACTCATCTGTTTACTGCTTCTCCCACTTGTTCTGCACCAAAACTATAAACAGTAGGGTGATTAATTTCATTTATATACTCATCTAAAGAAATAAAGAATACTAGATCTCGAAATAAAGCAGCAAACTCCACGCCGCTCGTAACTTGCGTTGAGTTACACGGCAGACAGGCTTTGTGTGTGTAACAAGTCAATGTACTGTGCAGTAGTGTGTATTACACACACACATGCAGATGAGTCGGGGACTTCATGTATAGTGCATGGCTGCTTGGCAGGCTGTCACGATGAACTGCGATGCGCTCTGAAACACAATTTTTGCGTTGTCAAAATTTAGAATTTGATCAGCGCACGATGCGACTTCCATTTCCTCATTTTTAAGCGGGTGAATTTCTTATGTTTTTCTTTGTCAGTGGGTTGAGAAAAATACCTCGTTGTAAGTGATATCTCGCAATAATCGAGCTAGTCATAAACGGCACTTCTTTCCATTGAACAATACGTAAATGAAAACGGGACCGAGACATTCACCTCGTTAAAAGCGGTACCTCGCTATATCCGAGCTCGTTATAACGGGGTTTCCCTGGTCTGCTAAAGCTCTATGAAGCTAAACTAGGGAAATGACAAGATAGGAAGTAGTCCGTAATTCAAAACACTGTGATACCAGAATCAAGTATGTATACCGATAAAAGTTTCTGCTGTGACAGTCAAATTTCTTGCACATCTTTTTATGGGATCAATTTCTGTCAATATTAAAGACACTATCATTGTGGAAGCCCCATGTAAAAAATTGTCAAACTTTGCTATCTGACATATCTGACAGTGTTTGAATGGACAAATAAACAACGTAGAACACAAAACTTCAGACAGTTATGCTGTCATTCGTAAAATATGTACCTGTAGATAAAAATTGACACATGAATTTTTGTCAGCTGACGAATATTCTGCAACACAGCAGTCTGTGGGGGAAAACTTGAATGGTCGCACAATAATTTTCCCTTTTTGAAAGCACTTAATGTTCGTTTTGAACTGAAATTTGTTCAGGATGTCATTTTTAGACCTTATCAGAGGCCACTGGAAGCATGGGGAAATTGTGTAGCTCATTTTTTTTAAATCAGAAATATTGTGATACGATGCATTTTATCAGAGAAATTTCTCGGGTTAAAGGTAAATGACATGATTGGGGATAGTCCTCAACTTGGGCTGAAACTATTCTAGAATCAAGTAAACTGTGCAAGGATTCTACTGTGAAAATTTGGAAGTCAAAAGCTGACTCGTTCTAAAGTAGCTTGCAGATCTGTATGTCCTGTGACAGACAAATCTGTTGTGTAGGGTTCTATGGAATGTTATTTTTATCTGGGCCGCAGAGAAAATTAAACTCGCTACCTATGTTCATGCTTAATTCTCCTTAAGTAAACAGGCAAATCCTTCCAACTGGGAGATCTACTCCAGCTGGTGTACAGTTGGTATATATTTCAACGTATTTAGTTCTTGAGAGATTTTTTTTGTGTTCCCAATCATGTCAACTTTATGAAACAGGCCCTTGTGTACAGTATTCATTATATCATTGAATCACTGGAATACTACCCCTGATGGGCCTCATGTGTGCACCAGTACTGGTTTCTATCCAGATGCATATTCCAAAATGGAATTATTTTATTCAGGCTGTGCTTTTGGTTTGTCTACCAATACCAGTTAACATTCTGTGAAATGACTATTGTTATCAATCACAATATGGGTTGTGGATATAAGCACTGTATTATTTTTTGGCTTGCCATACTCTGTTGGTATCACAGTTTCTGGGAGCATATTTTTGTGTAGTTTAAATTGTGATAGGCTAACATTGTGGAGCTTCAATTTAAAAAATTGTCAAACTTTGAATCTGAGCTACATAGTAGTATTCAAATGGACAAATAAACACGCCTAGATACAAAAGTTTGGAAAGGTTACACTGCCAATGGCAAGTTAACATGAATAAACAATAAACAATAATACACACACAGTAAGTCTATGGAGGAGGAAATGGGCAGTAATCTGGTCAACTTACGAATTTTCACTTTTAAAGCACTAATAATCATTTTGAAATACAATTTTTCAGGGCTTCATTTAGATCCTCATCAAAGACACTGGTAGCATGGGAATCATGCGGCTCAGATTTTTCAACTGTGGTAAATGTTAGCCAATACCTTTAAACTTCTAGAGTAAGTTTAATTCATGTTTTGATCAATTTGCTTTCATTTCAATAGAACTGTGGTCATAGCACCCTAGTGCTTTACTTGTAAAATGATTTGGACTGATGCAGAACTCGAAGGCCATGGCCTTGTCATTGGCCTTGAAAATGTTTGTGGCCCTTTTTAATGATCCCCATTTGTGCTGTAATATAGTAATGTGCCCTATATAAGCCATTCAGACGTGGGTTCCTAGTCGGAGAAAACTTAATTACCCAGCAATGAAAATTTCCAAAGATCTTTATCTTATCACGACCCATGTGTCCACACGGATCACGAGAGAAACTCGCCGACCGAGTTTACGCACGGCCTTCGCGGGATCATCGTGGGGGTCAGAGTAACTTCCGGAAGTGCTTACGATTAACGCGCGCGATAGCAGTAAACAAACCTACGGAAAATTAAAACATAAGGTCATAGATACTCTGGGTGCAGCTCGTACCCGGCGTCCCACGGGCAATTTACTCGGACCGGCTAGTCGTGATAGCGAATACTCCTTGGAAAAAACAGCAGGAGTATCTTGGTCGGAGGAAGCTCGAGGAACTTACTCCGACCTCTGTCCAGACGGGCACTACTATACTCCGACATTTCTCCAACCCTTACTCCGACTGGCGCTCCTCCGACCTCCTCTGACCTTACTTCGACCGAAACAGCCTGCGTCCTGGAAAACGCGGCTATAGTAAATTGGCCTGAAAATATCAAACTTAAGTAGGGACAGGGAATTTTTTCTTATTACCGGTAAAATCGAAAGACGAGAAATCTGTTTTCATCTATTTTTTCGTTTTGAAAATTCATGAAATCGACCTTGCAAAACGGAATTCATGTTTTTGCTGTGTACATTTTCTGTGACAAAAACAAAATTTCCATTTTATGATCAAGTTGAATACTGAATGACAGGTTTTCAGAAACGGAAAGACTATTTTTTAGAAAGAGAAAATCACTGTCTCTACTTAAAAGATTGGTCAGGGATGTTGCAGAGTCCAGTGATTCCCTTCATATATGCAATACCAAACGGCGTAATTTAGTATCTTACAAATGTGTGTTTGAAAGTCTGAGATCATACGTCATGAATTTGATTGTTTTATGAGAAAAACTAATAACGCCATGTTACCAGAATGTTGTTCTTTCTGTGAGTTTCAATTTTGCTCAAACTGCGAATCGCGATTACTGTGCACCGTAGCAAGACCAGCGCAGCCCTCTGATTGGTTAACGGCTATCCCCTGCACGACCTTTGGCTAACGGCTGATCGGACCATTTTGGAACGGCACGTGCACGTTTGACGTCGCAGATTTTTTTAAATTGCTCCTGAGCAATTTGAAAAAGGATGAAGTTTAAACGTCCAGATTTTCACCAAAACTCAATATTTTACCCCAAGTCTCTATGAGAGGTGTTTATTTATATTAATCTTCACATTGGATATGATTTCAGCTGTTTTGATTCATATAGATGTTTTTTGACGTGCAAATCAATGACACAATCTTTAAGGCCTGCAGATGAGTATTGACTCAAACAGCTTGCATGTCACTTCCTTTTTTCTTTCTGCTCAAACTATGTGTGTCTAAACATTCATCACTTTACAACACTTACATTGAAAATAAGTAAAAAGCTATTTGTCCTACACGCCTTAAAAAATGATGATAATATTGATGACAATAATATTTATAATCATTCAGCACACAATACATTTTATACAAATGTCCCTGTATGTTTTTTTTGTATGAAAAGAGGGAAATAAAAAGATATGATGGAAGGGGGGGGGTGTGGACAAGTCTTTACTTATTTATCACAAATTTTGATTTAAGAAATCATACATGTATGAATTCACATTTTTTGTTTGCTAATTGCTATATTCTGGTATCACAGATTTTATCCGGTGTTGTGGAGGGATAGAGGCTTTACCGTAGCGTACTATGAAATCAGACTTTGACCCGATTTACACCAAGCTTTTAGGCCGGCCTCGGGCCGGCCCGAGGCCGGCCTAAAGCTTGGTGTAAATGCAAAGGAGGCCCGAGGCCCTCCCCAATTTGGGACCACCTCTGGAGGTAGTCTCGGGCCGGCCCGAGGCCGGCCTCGGGCCGGCCTATATTTGGTGTATTTTTTTATGGAAAGGAGGCCTCGGGCCCCCAATTTACCACGCGATGCGGTGCTGTTACGTAATACATAATGCCCAAACAATGCCTGGACCGTACTTCCGGTGTATGTAGCGTGCAGGTAAACCGTGAATCAAACCAATCAAACCAATCATCGTAAATTTGAAAAAAAGACAACAAAATACATGAACTATTACACCCGTTGTAGGTATCCCTTTTTCTTTATACAGTTGTACGCTCTACGTTATGATGTATGCCAACATCAATATTACACGATCTGAAAAAAAATGCTGTTTACTTCAGAGTCTCATTCCAACATTTTTTTAATCGACTCTCTTTACGAAAGACTTATGTGGGGATGTTATGCGTGCAACGTGTATATTGGTGTCGCGCCCGAAAAAAAAATCCTGCTTTCTTTTACATCAATGATAGGGAGACACAATGCGGTGAGTTTTGGAAAGGGGGCCTTTACGCTGGCCTAATATTTGGTGTAAATGCACAAAATTGCGGGCCTCGGGCCTCCAATTTAGGCCGGCCCGAGGGCGGCCTCGGGCCGGCCTTTTGGTGTAAATCGGGCCTTTGTGTCAGGTTCAAAGGTGACTAGATTGCGTGTTAAGTCAGAATGAGCTCCACCCAACCTTGTACCAGTATGCCATTATTCTAGTAAAATGACATCACAATAGAACAGTTGGGGCAATGCACATGGTATACGAATCGCTAACAGTTTGTTCATTGTTACATGATCCCACTGGCTACATAGGGCCAAGATGCCAATTGATCATGTATACATGTAGGAATGGGTGCTACCATGTAAACGCTTTGTATGATTTTTAATGTGATCAAAACTTGGCTTCATAGTGTAGGCAATAAACTTGGTGATTGTTAACATAATAGCCTGTATTTTGTAGTGATTATAGGCCCACTAAATTTCATCATAAAATATATAAGATTATTTTATATTTGCTATAGGCATGTATAATAAAAATGAACTGTGCTTTTGTATACATAGCAACATATAAACATGCAATCAAGTCTACATGTATAAAGTTATCTAAAGTTGCTCGATTGTTTCCTTGTACTGAAACCATATTCAGGATACTTATTGCCTTCTGTACAACTTCCTGTATTGTTAGAAAACAGGTTCGTTAAATTATGCCATCTCTTTTGGGAAATGCGCCAGTTCACGTTGAGGGCATCAAAACTGATATGGACAAGTATGCACTAGTTATGTATTACTGCTTTGGGTTGTGAAACTGAGGGAGGGAATGGGGCATCAAAATGGCTACCAGTACCCGGGGGGGGGGGGGGGAGGGAGGGGGTGGTTGGAGGGCACTCGACTTACAATGTGATACCTATGTACCGTACCGAAGTAAAAAATTGGGGGCTCTGGAACTGGCTTGAGCGAAAATGGGGGTCCCTGGAACTGGAGCTAAGGCTTCAGAAAACCTCAAAATGCTATGCCTTGGCACGCTGCCGCGCTGGAAGTGCAATGTTCTGGCCTGGCCGCGCCGCTTCGCAAAAAATCAGTAGCAGAACTAAAGTACGATGGTCTAGAACGGCCTTTTTGGGATGCATTGGTACGAGGAATGGCAAAATTTGGGGAGTCTCCTGGAACTGAAAAATCAAAATTTTCTGTGGCTTCTGAAATTGTGACTGCTGTCTGGAACTGAAATTTAGGCCCTGAAAATTGGGGTCTCAACCGCGGCACATTGTAGGTATTCACACAATTATACTAAGTGCCTCCCACCTCCCGCGTACCATACAGTAGCGTATTGTGTTAATCATTGAACTTAGAAATCGTCAGTTGTTTCAGGAGAAGGGCCCTCGCCATTATACAGCTTTATTTTCCCAGCCAAAAGGGGCTTGATGTAAATTTCTGCTAATGAGAACTATTGCCGATTTATATAATCGGGGGGGGGGGGGGGGCACTTAGAAATTTGTGTGATACCTATGTGCGTGGTTGAGACCCCATTTCAGCCCAAGAGTACCGTTGCCAGAGCATCACAATTTCAGAAGGCCACAGAAAATTTTGATTTTTTTTCAGTTCCAGAGACCCCAAATTTGCCGTTTTGCTTTGATTTTTTGCTCGGCTGCCGCCGCTTTGTGGCCCGCAGCCGGGCCAGAGCATTACCTTTCAGGCCGGCGTGCCAACGATTGTAGTTCCGGAGTATAGCATTTTGAGGTTTTCTGAAGCCTTAGCTCCAGGTCTCGGATGACCCCCATTTTTCCGCTCAGCCAGTTCAGAGCCCCGTTTTGAATTCGGTTGTGGCACATACAGGTATCACATTGAAGTCGACGTGCCCCACCCCCCCCCCCGCCGGGATATAAGTATGCACCTTAACAGACTGAAAGAAGGATCTAAAAATATCACAAAGTACTCTGATTTCATGTGAAAAAGCCATTTTTTTTTCAAGTTACACTAGAGTTCTGCCAGGAACATAATGTATGCTGTGGTTCTTCTGCCAGACAAACGACGAAATGTACAGTAGGTAACATAAAATTAGCGTAACAAATTAATGTACAGTATACACGTGTACCAGCTATCAGTGCCAATCCTTGTACAGTACTGTGCTAATGTATTACAGATTAGTGTGGGGTGTTTCTACATATATCACACGATGCACAAACAGTTTTTGTTGTGTTCACACGCCTACATTACGGTATGTGGCGTTGTGTCTTGGTTCTTATTGACGCGATTAATCTAAAGTCATTTCAAGGCCACATGTACAAGTGGCATCATTAAGGACAGTATTATCACAACAAGAATATACTGTAGATCTATTTTTAAGTAATGTCATAAGCCTATAACCTGGTACTTGTCAGGTTTTGTTGCCACTGAAAGCCTACATGTTGTTGGTACATTATGTGAATTAGATTTCTGTCACATTTTGTGTGTGAACTGTAAGCGTGTTCAGTGCATGCCGTTGATACAATAGTACATGTATGCCAACCAATGGTATCATGTGGGCAGTTCCAGCGAAAGTGACAAACCAAAAACTTCATAAAATGGCTTTATCTCAAATCATTTTACATTTCAGTGGTTTGATTGCTTATGAATTATAAAGAAATGATGGGGGTCATCATTTCTGCCCCAAATTTTGGTTCTTGAAAGCCATCTTCTAGGAGAAACAGCAACAGTACGCAGAATGCCATATGTGGGACTACATATGAAAAATTCTCAGTTTTATGCCAAAAACAGCAAAATTACAATTTTTTCAGCAGTTTTTTCCTTGAAATAGTGTGAAGCATCTTAAAATACAATAATAACTGTGTTGCTTTTCCAACAAAAGTCTTATTAACTTGAAGATATTTTCAGAATAATCCTGATGTCATTCCATTACCGTCATTCCGTTACCAAACGTTAATCCTCTAATTGATCTGTAATTAATCAGTCAAGTTAGAAAATGCTTAGTTTCATGAATCAAATTATATGTAAGACTCCAATCTTCAAATTTAGCACCTTCAAAACACAGTTGAATCATATACATGTAATTCACAGAGTTTTGGAAAAACATATATCTTGTGAAAAACCATGTCTCTTTTAGCGTCATTCCGTTACCAAGCTCATTATTATGCAAGATTCGTTAACGAAAGTGATTTTGTTGAAAAAAAATGAGGGAAATTGTGTAAACTAGTAATATGCATAGAATTGGGTAGCATATTTGACATTGTAATAGTGACTTTTTGTTTTACACTCGTAAGAAAGTCCAAAAAATGAGTCTGACTGTCATTCCGTTACCATGGAACTGCCCATGTACTTGATACATTTCGCGGAGATCTGCCTTTTGAATGTTGCTCTGCTCCTTCACCATGTCAACCTCCCCCCCCCCTTTTGGTCTGCTCTTTCAGTCGACAGCCCCCCCCCCCTCCAAAATGGTACAGAGATGTATGGCATGAATAACTGGTGAGAAACCATTTCTGTATCAATGTCAAAAACCATCACAGTCACCTTTGATTAACATTTGGGCCATCAGTCATTTCAAGGATCCAGTAATAATGAAACCTGTCTGGTATTTGGGGGGGGGGGTTCAATTCCCGCCCAAGTCAACCCAGTGGCTGAAAATACATGTACACTTACTTGTAGTTTAGGGGTTATTGGGAGTGTTTATCTCACGTTATCTCTTTAAATGCAAGTAAAATTATTGTAAAAGTTAATTATTCTACTGATGTAAATTATTCATCTGACCTTTGTTCTGAAGAAGAAAACATGGAACCTACATGTACAGTAGATGTAGATTCATACAAATGAATCTACACATCTACCGTAGGGTCCATTCATCTGTATTTTGTTTTACTGTATTAATTAATGTCTTTGTCTGTCAAAACTCCTCAAGTCATATTTTTCACATACACAGCATCTTATGTCACATTGCATGCCTTTTTTCTGAGTATAAGTAAATGTCATATCAAATCATACACCATGGTGCATCTATGCTTGGCGCAATCTAATGTGTGTACAATTCAGTCGGTTATGCATGTATGCATTCATATCTTGAGTGAAATTGTTAAACAGAACTATTAAATGTAAACACTGATCTCTGTGCGACCTCGTCCTTGAGAAAATACAGCATAATTGTGACATCACTCCATCCCTCACCCTCCCCATTGTTGGCATAGAGATGTGTTTTTCACGCCATGCTCTTAAAGGACATTGCGGATTTGTGGTTAACGATCGAAAACTGATACAAAACATTGAAACTGATCTCTTGAGCTTAAAAATTTCTGGCAGATTAATCAGGGCATTCTTAAAAGCCCAAGTTTAGTTATTGGGCGATTTTTTTGTTATTTGAAAGCTTTACCACAAGTCATAACCCTGCATAATAGAGATTCTGAATTGGTCCTTTACGTTTTTTTTATAATTTAGTTAAATGAAAAAATCTCGGGGGCGGGGGGGGGCGGACCCCCGAGATTTTATGACTTAATATTTTATATACATCCAAAAAAATCGCCCAAATACTAATCTTGGGATTTAAACTTATTAATCCTGGTGTTACAATGTACACGTGTAAATGTATAGAAATTGCCAACTTTAATACTGCGTGATGTGTCAATTAAATGTCCATAAAAAGAATGATTTAGAATAGGAGAGAATAGGAAAAGACCACCCTCATTTATTTTAAGCCCTCTCAATACTAGACCCACAATATTATAGGGATTTGCTTCTTTATCTTGGAATGTGGGGCCCATGTATTTACCCGCCATCTAATGAATAATGTTAAAAGTAGAGGAAATAACTCAGCTTTCAAATGAAGCTGGTGCATACAGATGTCATAATGAATATTTCATTTTTTTATGAATTTTGAATGAGACATTTAACATCATTCAATTTTAAGACACATATTATGTGGTTTGCCTTTATATGCTTGGAATGTGGACTGTATTTACCCCATTTAATGAATAGTTAAAGGGTAGAGAAAAATAATGATGCTATACAAATGAACTGGGATGCTAACAAGTCATAAATGGAATATTCCATGTTTGTATAAATGAATTTTTAAATGAGATTTAACTAGAATATTCATCAAACTTAATCAATTGCAAACGGCTGTTGTTATGATGAGGCTTGGATTGTTCCACATTGTATGGGGTCGATGTATGGAACTAATTGAGAAAGACATATTTAGAGCGGACCTGTGTTTTTCGTTTTATATGTCATTAAAAAGTGAAAGTTAATCAACGTCAAAGAAATTATTTTTAGTCTTAAATTCCACAAAGAAAAATATAGATCCTAAATAATTTCATACTCAAGTAAATATTAATTAATTTAGGTCGAATGTTTGACACCATTCATTCAATACACATATCCTTTAATATAAAATTGACTATTCACAGGATGTTGCCGAATTGAGAGGAAATGCAAAATTTTTAAGTGACTTATTTTACTCTGGACAGGCTAGTATTGAATGAGGTTAACTAGAAATTCAAATAAACTTATCAAATTGCAACGGAGCGAGCCCAGACTCGAACGGCTGTGTTAATGATAGCTTTGGTTGGTTCCCACATGTAGTGGGATGATGTATTGAACTAATTTAAAACATAGTTTACGGACATAGTTTTCTGTTTTATTTCATTTAAAAGTGAAGTTATTCAACAAATATTTTTAGTCTTAAATTCACAGAATAATAAGATCTTTAAAAAATTTTTCCCTCAATAAAATAATTAATTAATTAGGCGAATGTTTGACACATCATCAATACCCATTACCACTTATTGTAATATTAATTGACACTATTCCAGTATGTCCGGATTTGATGAAAGAAATTTTTAGTGATTATTTTACTCTGGACAGCTTAAACAGTGTTTTTGCCGTCATATATGATTAAATCCATATAAAAGGCATCACGAATAAGGAGTTATGATTGAATTGATTCTCCCTTGAATACTCATGGTTCATGTTACAAAAGCCCCTTTTTATGCTCCGGCAACGAAGTTGCCGAGGCTATTATGTTTTCGGGTTTCCGTCACCGACTGTTACCTCCCTCAAGCTAGCCCGGCGATCGACTTGAGAAAACGCCCCAATCGGATTTATGAATGTAACTAGGACCGAAGTATGTACTATGAGCACACCCAAATGAATCATGAGTTAATTTTGAGCTGAAAGTAAAAAGGTCAAAGTCCACCGGCCTATAACATAATAGAATCTGATTTGTCTCGTACCGCGATAAACTTGAGAGCGCTGGTCGGATTGTCATGTAACTGATGAAGTATGTATTATGAGCCACCAATGAACGATTAGATTTGCGAAGCTGAAAAGGTCAGCAGGTCAAAGTCAAACCAGGGACCTTGAATATGTCGATTCGGAGCTCGTTTACTAGCGATAGACATGAAGTGCTAGGATGGAATTGTCACTGGTAACTTGGATGAAGTATGTATTATGAGCCACACCAATGAACTCGATTAGATTTGGAGCTGACAGGTCAAAGGTTCAAAGGTCAACGCAAGGCCCAAAATATGTCTGATTCGTCCACATGGACCACATAACTGAGAGCGGCTGTACGGATTTGACGTAACTAAGGACCAAGTAATGTACTGATGAGCCACCAAATGAAACTCATTAATTTGGAGTCGAAAGGTGTCAAAGGTCCAAAGGTCACCGGCCATTAAATATGTACTCGATTCGGCGCCGTTACCGATGATAACTTGAAGCGCTTGTCGGATATGTCATGTAACTTGGGTGAAGAATGTATTATGACCACCAATAGAACTGAATTAGATTATTGGACGCTGAAAGGTCAGGCCAAAGGTTCAC
>JZLH01S0241837.1:21617-31907 GCA_001188425.1 Eucidaris tribuloides | reverse complement strand
CCCCCCCCCCCCCCAGAGAGATATTGATGAAAAGAAATTAGTGATAATTTTACTCTGACAGGCTCTACAGTGTTTGGTATTAGATTAAAATCATTAATAAAAAGCATCAACGAAAGGTTTAGTGATTGACTGTGATCTCCTTGAATAACTCAATTTCAATACAAAAGCGCCCTTTTTATGCCTCCGCACGAAGTTGCCGGAGCATATTTTTCGGTGTTCCGTTCACCCGGATCTCGTACCGGATTGCGCATACAACTGAAACCCCCCATCGGCATTTTGATGTAACATAGGACTCAAAGTAATGTATCTATGAGCACCAATAACGATTAGAATTTTGGAGCTCGAACGGTCAAGAGGTTCAAAGGCATCCTGGCCTTAAATAGTCTGATTTGGTGCTCGTTATCCAGGCGAAACTTGAGAGCGGCCTGGTCGATTGTCATGTAACCTGGGGAATATTTAAGAGCCACAATTGACCTGATAGATTTTGGAGCTTAAAGTCAAAGGTCGAAAGGTCACCGGGCCTTGAATATTCTTGATTGTGCTCGTTACTCGGCGATAAACTTGAGAGTGCCTAATGGATTAGTCCATAAACTGTGAGTATGTATATGACCAACAAAACACAACATCATCTAGATTTGGAGCTAAAGTCAAAGTCAAAGGTCCCAGCCTAGAAATATGTCTGATCGCCTATTTGACTCACGATAAACTGAGAGCGGGTCTTGGTCGGATTTGAATGTAAAACTAGACCAAGTTTTATGTACATACACCAATGAACTCATAGATTTGGAGCTGAAAGGATCCAAAACGTCCAAAGGCACCGGGCCTATAAATATTCGATTCGCTCGTTACATGATAACTTGAGAGCGGACTTGTTCGATTGTCAGTAACTTGGTAAGTATGTATTATGAGCACCAAGAACCGATTAGATTTGAGCTGAAAGTCAAAGGTCAAAGTCCCCGGCGCCTTAAATACGTCTGATTGGCTCGTTTACCGCGATAAACTTGAAAACGGCAGGTTGAATTTTCAATGTAACTTTAGTGGAATTGTAGTATGAGCCACCAATTGAACTGATTAGATTGGAGTCAAACGTCAAAAGGTCAAAGGTCACGGGCCTAAACTATGTCTGATTCGGCTCGTACCCGGCGATAACTTGAGAACAGCTTATCGGATATTGATGTAATTTGGGTGAAGTATGTATTATGGGGCATAAATGACATTTCAGAGTTGAACGGTCAAAGGTTACGATGCCCTGTACATTCAAAGTTTGGAATTGGACGGGGGTGCGGAGGCATACCCCATCGGCGCACAGCACAGCACAGCCGAATTGCTCTAGTTTTTGGTTTAATTTTTCATGTACTTAGTGTAGGCCTACTGGATCAGCACCTGCTTCGTGGCTACGGATACATGATTGTTGATAGCAAGATGTAATCACATCATTTTTCATAGAGCCTGTGAATTATTAACCATCCCACACAAATTATATTTATTTATAAGTAATTTGACAGATAATGGATAATAATAGTACTCTGCAACGTTTTCAGTTTCAGAAGTAAGAAAGAAAAACAAAGTTTGAGCCTTGTACCAGAATCCAAATATTGAAAATATACAATTTTGGGGTACCCTCTTGGAAATCTGATGTTTAAATCCAAATCTTAAGTCCAACATTTTTCACAGTCAAAATCTTGCATGGCTAAATTTTCCTGCCAAGGACCGAAAACTCACTATTTATTCTGTCTGTTATGGAGACCCCCCTCCCCCCTTTTATAAAAAAAATAGGTATTTTCTGAAAAAAGAGGGTTTTTGTGGTTGTTAATACCCTTCTTTTGCAGAAGGGGGTGTTTGAACACCCCAAAACACCCCCACCCTTAATACACATACATGTATGCCTGAACCCATCCCAATGTCTAGAATTTATGTTTCATTTGAAACTAAATAGTACCACAGTAATAATCCTAGCTGTCGCATCACACAAACTTTTGTAATGGTGTTTGACACTAGTCTCAGGATAATATGTTTTTGGTATCACTCTGGAAAATTAACCTCGTTTCACATTACATACACTGTAGTGTGAGATCACATTAGAAGAGAAGCCTATTTGTGAGAGTAGTTCATCGGTTGTGCGGCAGAAGGGCCCTAGCAAATGTTCACGGCAAAATGGCCTTAACCTTTAATTGCCTATAACTTGAAAACCATGGGCTCTTTTCACATGAAATCAAAGTTATATATGTGATATTTTTAGATCTTTTTATCAGTCTGTTACGTACAATTATCAAATACGGCAATATTTCACATTTTTAGTATTTAAAAAAAAAATTGCTGTTAAGGCCCTTCTGCCAAGAACATATGCTTGGTCCCTTCTGTCTGTCAGACAACCGAAGTTGTAATAACAGTTAATGATCTTTTTATGGTTGTCCTGGGATAATTTACATTTAAATTCCAGACATTTGCGTCAATCCAGGGAAGTAGTGACCTCATGAAGATTTGTGTGTTCAAGACCAATTATTCACATGGTGGCAAGAATGTACAGTCGCTGATAACTCTAAATATAGTATTTTTTTAACCCTTGTGAGAGCATACTAGAATCATGATTGAATATACTGCAGCGGGGGTAAAAAAAAATTAAAATTTTCTTTTGTTTGTTTGTTTCATTTAATCACAGAATAAAAAGCCTGCTTTAAGCTGAAAGCTGATTTCCAGCAAACCATGAACAAATACATAGAACAATAAAAGACAAATAATCACAAACAAAACAAATTATAAAATTGAAATTTTGGGGCTACTTTTCCTGTTTCAGTGCTTTTCAGTACCTTCTCCTGATATTCTTTGTATTGAACCCTATGGGCAATTTCTCGGGGCTTTTGCTATATTGGCACAACTCGCCCTCGCCCAGGTCCTGTAATCCGCCGGCACTTGCAATAGTGTATTTAGTTTTGCTGATGAGAAGTTTTTAATCAATTGACTCTAGACTTCATTAGTTTGAACCATCAAAGAGACTTGTTAATAGAGGTACAAATAGGTGAATAAGTCTATCTTTGTAAATTGTATCATTTATTCTTTAAGCATGACACAGTACATATATGCCAAATTTCCAGTTCCATAAACCCTAAAGCAATATTAGGGATAATTGGGTCTAACATAATATCTTGAACTTCTTGTGTGGACTAAAAGGTCAGAGCATGGAATGTTATTTGGATATCAATATATTGTATATACATGATATAATATGAAGGTTTTACAGGTATTGGAGCCGGCAGATCTCCTTATCTATATTGAAAATATTGACAGAACTGTGGTTTGTGTGGTGGCATTTATTTCGAAGAAGATTGAAAGTGTTGTTCCTTATCTCAAATACTTCATCTAGTGATGACAGCTTCATATAAACCCCCCACACTTTGACATGCCTTAATACCCATTCGGTTAAACACGCTATAGCTTCATGCTCATCCTCAGAAACATTAAGAAACACTTTGGGACCGCATTTAATATTGTATACGTTTTATTAATTTATCAACTTGTATATTTGTAGGCCTATATTTATTTATTCAATTAGTAATTAAGCAGCAAGTTTAGTTTTGTGGACTTTTTATTTATATATAAGCTTAGTGCCCAAGTATAGTCCAGCCAATGACAGATTCTGAATGCTTTTAGTTATTTTCACTTAAAGATTGTGTCAGGGATGTGCAAGTCACATTACTTCCCTCATTATCATACCAAACGTAGTTTAGTACTTCAAATGGTGTGCCTGGAAAGTTAGAGCTATCATACTCATGAAATTTGGTTGTTATTAATGAGAAAAACATAATAACGACATGTTACCAGATGTCTTCTTTCCGTGACGTTTCCATTTGCTCAAACTGCGAATCGCGGTTACTTCGTGTAACGTCGGAAAACCGCCAGGCACTGATTGGTCAACACGGATAACCTCACGCACGGCATTTAGCGTACCGCGATCGGGGACCATTTGGAACGGCAACTGCCACGTTCGAAGCGTCGCGGACTTTTTTGAAAATGCTTCCACCGTAAATTTGAAAAAGTATTGAAGTTTAAGCCGTCCCAGATTTTACCAAAACTGCAATATTTTAACCGCCGAAGTCTCTTATGAGAGGTGTTATTTATTATGCAATTTCCATTGAGGGTAGATTTCAGCTGATTTCATTCATTTAGCAGTTTTTTGAGTGCAAATGAATACACGCAATTTTAATTCAATAAAATCTGGCGGGGGGGGGCGGAGGGGGGAGGGGGGTGGGGGCTCGAAGATTTTGCACTATCACGGTAAAAGTGGAAGTATCGAGGTCTGATCTTTCTGATGAAGTATAAAGCAGATAAGCCTTAAACCTTATGTAACCTTTGGTGCTATAGCATGTAAAATATAGTCAAATCTCGCCCCCCCCCGCCCCCCCGAGATTTTTTATTCATTAATAGAATGAAAGAAATTAAGGACAGTCAAGAATTGTTATTGGTGTATAATGACTTGGCATAAACCTTTCAAATAAAAAAATTTGCCAAATAAACTGTGCTTTAAGGAAATATAAGAATATCTAGGCTACATTTGTGACATGAAGTCATTCACATATTAAGTTCGACTCCATCAACTATCCCACACAGTGGTACAACTCTTATGAGTGTGATAAACTTGAAATCCTTATTTCTCCACAAGTCACATATATAGATGGTTTAAAATTGACATTGAAGAAATAAAGTGATGGGTAATGCTTCTTAGTACATTGCAAGCATTCACGAACTGCTTACCAATCCACCTATCACAGACATGTACAACTCTATGGTTATGATAAATTTGAAATCTTTTTCTCTCGCATCCATGGGGTGACTTACATTTGAGATACACTAATACGTCTGGGCCCCCAGTTACTGTATAAACAGTTTTGATTAGCTTGTAGCCCTTGGTATTGTTTCAGTATGTTTAACATGTTTAAGAATGTTTCATTGCGCGGGCCGTTGGGCGTGTCCAAAATATCTCTCATACCAATGGCAAATGTGTACTAAATAGCCATACTTCCTGAATGTGGCCCAAAACAACCGAGTCCATCTCTGTTTTCTGTGTTTTCTGATTGGATAGTAAGCTTCTTGTCTCGTTAACTAGTCCATCAGTGATTGCATGTAGATTTGTTGCTTTCGTAACTATCAATGACAGTTAAGATCATTTTGAAATGGGGGGGATGGGGGATGGGGGGGGGGGTATCGCCTCAGTTTCTGGGGAGGGTCATGAACTAACTTTTTTTATAAATGTGGATAGGAAAACATGTTTCTCACATTGTCTTCTCCCTCTTGCCTCCTCTCCCCTATTTTTGGTGATTTTACGTCATCCTTATGTTACTGCTTGTTTTATCTTTTTTCGGGGGGGGGAGGGGCTGTGGATACCTCTCCACGCATTTGCCTCAGGAACCCAGATCTACCACCTCACAATTACTTAGACGATTCAAGTCACACTTGAAGAGCATTAAATCTGTTTTTAGAGGCTTTAAAATCGATGGAATGATTCTTTCCTTTGTTCGGTCCAATCCCTTATCCGTTGAAATCCTAAACAATTAAATAACCTTTTAACTTTAAGTCAAGTGCATATATAAATATCACTTATCTGTCACGATATTCTGTTCTCACCCAAAAGAGAAGATATCTGTTAGAAGTAATAGTAGTGAACAATGTATATTATGAGACTTTGTGCATTTTTGTGTGGGTTGTAATAAAAGTTACTGTTATGTCTGTAATGTTTAGCGCTCTGATTTACATGTGGGCATGGGATTAAACTAGAATTCATGAGATTTGTAACTTTTATGATTTCTGCAACTCGGAGAGGTTGTGTTTGTGTAAATTACTAATAAGCATAGTCTGTTAGTGGTGGCATTTCAAGTGCTAACAACACCTACCGTTGGTAATCGGAATTAGATTTATTACTTTAAACTTACATTCCAGACTCACAATTTTTGGTCATTTTATCATGGAGGGGTGGGGAATACAATGGCCTACCATATGTCAATTAACTTACACATCAATAACTTTGTTCACTTCTAAATGAAGTGTGACAGTTTATAAGTCATTTTCACGACTCTGGATTTTCTGAACCAGCCATAGCAAAATGGTCATTTTTGTTTGTTAGTCAGGATTTTGCTCTTTTTATAGGTCTCATTCAAATAAGGAATTTTTGCTATATCCTCAGGTATTAATTTCTTTTAAAAGATGTATCTGAAATATTATTTGATTGAATGTTCCTGTCATATTTTTTGTTTTTTTTTGGCGGGGTCAGGGATCCAGAAGTTGGTTTGTGAGCTTAACGTGAGAACCTGTTATAGTGGCACCTCCAGGGAACTCAAAAGTGTGGCCTTTATAACAGTGGCAGGCGGGGGGCGGGAGGGGGAGGGGGACAGGGTTCTTTTTTCAACACATTATTCTGTCTTCCTGGGAATCATTTAGTGGTCATAGACAGGTTGCTGCTATAGGAGGCTGGCTACTAAACTTGTTCGACTGTATGTCATTTTTTAGAATGAAAGATGTAAATTATTGTGTAACAAAATCGTTTTAAAATTGTATTTGTTCTGCAGCAAAGTGAAATTCAACACGCGAAAGAAGACGACTCTACGAATACCAGTCATGAAGTGGCTCTCACCATAGAGTACGACGAGACCAACCGGGGGAGGAGGAGCAGAAGAAGACAACAGAGAACCAAAGCAGGGTGACGTGACGATGGCGCAATGGAGGATGGAGATTGACGAAAGTGATGATGAGGATTCTACTCTGATAGAGCAACACATCCTTCTGAAATCAGCTGGTAGAATATAATTCATTCAATGATTTCTTGTTGTCGATGAATGATGGCCATACTGGTGATCCTTGTCGGCGGAGTGGAATGGGGGGGTAAATTCCTACCAAGTAATACCGCCTTTCACACTGGAACATTGTGCAGTTTCTCCGTGGACGTCTCGTGACGCTCTCGTGAACTCTTGGTCTGAAGGGCGTTGGTGTAAGCTACGACACGAGAAGTCCGATAAGATTTGACAAAAACGTTAACTCCTGACAATTGGCAGGGTAATTTTTGAAAGTTCTCCGTGACTTTATCGTGAAACATTTGGTGTGACAGGCGTCTCATGGATGTCACCGTTGAATTAATAGGCGTATTACAAATTAGCAATGTGGTGGATAGCAGCTGCGCGACCGCATGGAAGAAGAAACCATTCGCAAATCTGTGTGGTTATTGGGTCTTATATTTCAATTGTATGGCCCTAAACTTTATTTAAATAGATACAATTAGACCCTGTAGATTATTACCCTGCATATCTGTTTATTAGAGGTAAATAATCCAGGTTAGCTGAGACCCACAGCATGTCCCGACCCTGGTAATCGCCATGAACGTGATCTTGTTTGCAGTAACAAGTTCGCAACTGGATTGGTTATCTAATTGGTAAAACCAATTCAACAATCATGAAAATTAATTCCGCTCGACTCCATTTTCGAATATTCATTAGGCAAATCAAACGCTTAGTTTGATAGCTGTTGCATAATATCATTTGAATGGGATGCGGGGGTAGAGCAAAGATGTTGGTCTGGAAGAGGAACATGAGTTACGGCGCATTTTTTTTAGCTGTGAAAGCACAGAGACTTCCCATGATTTCCCGTGAACGTCGTCTGAAAGGGGTATAAGTTTCAGTCTCGTTTGCCACACTGTTATTACTTGCTATGACCATGTTTTATAGCTAGGGAAAGGGATCAGAGAGAGGTAAAAGAATCAGACAAAGGAAATGCTTGGTATGCGCAAATCTGTTGGTTTGTTGTGCTTTTAATATAACCCTGAAGTCTTATGAAGCAGCAGAAATCAGATTATTTCAGGACTTTCACTTTCAGTCAATTTCATTTTGCTCAGAATTTAATTAGGGATAATGGCTGATCCATAGCGTAATACCTGTGGATCATCAAGCGACGTGCTGATTGTATATACATATTTTTGTGTTATCATTTATCTTACTAGATAATTTTCTTTCTATTTTTAATTTTTATGAGATCATACCAACAGCAGAGACTTGAACAATTAAAGATGATTGCCCGCGTCTCATTGAATTTGATATGGTTCAAGTGATCTTGTTCACTTGAATTTGCACGAAGAAAGTATAGCATACACATCTATTTAATTTTAAACAGTTATACAGCCTGCAGTTGCTAGTCTGACTGGCCAGACATTATTCGGAATCAACAGCCAAACCTGTCTCAGTATTAATATCTGGCAAATAAGGAAAAAAAAAAAATACATTTTCCAGTTAATTAAAAAAATCCAACAAAATAGCCCTTAGCAGAGAAGATTTATCATTCTTATCTGTCAGGTCCTGCAGATGATGTAATGTGTTTAGCGACCCCTGAGCAACAAGCGGGAGCATGGGCTCATGCTCCTCCAAACCATAAGTGATTGACACCAGTTGTGTCAAAAACAGATTTGAGACATTTGGTATATGTGAGAAGTCCTAGCTTGATCTGAATCACTGCATGGATCTTTACCTGCTTGAGTTCTTAATCCTTGTTTTGCGATGCTAAAGAGAGCGAAAAAGCAACAATACAATGTAGTGAAGTGAATGGACTATCCAGGAGTTTTGAAGAAATTTGTGGAAAAACAAGAGATACTTAAAAGTCCCCAAAGCAGTTAGTCAGACCATCGTGCCGCGCGATGCCCGTTGCTTCGCAGAGGGAGGTTGAAATTCGACTAGGCAGTTCACTTCTTGTAGCTGCAAATCAGAAGAATTTTAAGAGTCTTGCATTAGAAAAAACATTGCCAAGACAATAGTGGCATTGTGTGTATTTATTGCATCGGGTGAAGTACAATGAGAGAGCATATAAACTTTTGATCACAGTACAGAAATCATTTCATGACTTATAATAAAATGTCTGTGCTCAGTGGAAGTAAACCCAGTTAAGTGGCTTCTTTAACATTTAATTTTCATTTAAAGTGATAGGATAACATTGGGACTTCAATTTAAATAAATGCTCAACTTTGATATCTGAGGCTACATGGTAGTGTAAATGGACGAATTGAGAACCCCAGGAGGGATACAAAATTTAGGAAAAGTTACACTGAAATGCAAGGTTACAACATGAAAAACAATAAAACTTGGGGCGAGTTTATTAAGGCCTACGTGTATCCACAAGTTAGTCATGGGAGAAGAGGCAAGTGAAGTCGGTCAACTTAGATACTTCACATTTGAAGCACTAACATAATTCATCTTGAAATACAAATTTCAGGCTTGATTTTCTAGACCTCGATGCAAAGAAACAGCTGGTAGCATGGGGAAGATGCATGGCGGTCAATTTTTTGTACTGTGTGGTGAGATGTTTACCAATACCCGTTTAACAGTATATAGGTAAGTTATTTCAGTAAGGACAACTGTTCATCACAGGTTTTGATGCATGTTGGAATATTTCATGTCACACTGTGAAAGCAGTTGATATGACAGATAATTTCTCTTTTCTCATATCAGTAAGGTAAAGTCAATGTTAATGGGCTGCATGTAGGGATGAAGAGCTCCTATGTATTGATTTTCATCTTGTTTTGAGTTTCCACTCTTTTACAGGTTACGGAGAACGAAGGCGAGGCCTCCAGTGTCTCCAGCGCATGGATCTACTCTCTGGCCGCGGCCGACAGAGGAGCGCGGAAGAGCCCCCGAACGCGGCCCCCGGCCCCGTGAACAGAGAGCCGGGCCCTGAGACCTAGCGACGAACTCGAACTCGGACGAGCCATGCATTATTTCCTCGACAGCTGTACTGGTTCGCGGCCCACTGGCGTGTTTTGATGGACAGTTTGGTTCAGATGTGATTTTTATGCAACAGTATGGGATGGTGATTAACTTCGCATTTATTTCATGATACTAAAATTGTTCTCGAATAACCACAAGTGTGGCTTCTACACATGGTCTAATTAATCATGATTAAAAAGGTGGCTGTACTGGGTTTGTGCGCCTGCTCGTTTTGATGACCGGTTTTTTGGCGTTGTGAAGAGTGTGATGTTTCACCACACACAGCCTATGTTCATATACTGCATTGGTTATTCTCTCTGTGATATTGTTCTCTTAACCACAAGTTGTGTTCACGATGCTGCTATTCATCAATGATAAGACTGGTAAGCTTCTGTCATTGAGCATGGATTGAATTGCTAATTACAGAAGTGAAAATAAGCTTCGACGCATGGCCCTATCATTCCATGCGGTGGCGTCGTTTATACTTGGAACATGATATCAGAATTGGCGTGGGTCAAGCTTAACGCACAAGCTTGTTAATCGACTTCGTGCACACTACTCC
>JZLH01S0241837.1:1153-20514 GCA_001188425.1 Eucidaris tribuloides | reverse complement strand
ATATACAATTTTGGGGTACCCTCTTGGAAATCTGTTAGAACAAATTATGTTTAAATCCAAATCTTAAGTCCAACATTTTTCACAGTCAAAATCTTGCATGGCTAAATTTTCCTGCCAAGGACCGAAAACTCACTATTTATTCTGTCAGTTATGGAGACCCCCCCCCCCTTTTATCAAAAAAATGAGGTATTGTCTCAAAAAAAAGAGGGTTTTGTGGTTGTTAATACCCTTCTTTTGCAGAAGGGGGTGTTTGAACACCCCAAAACACCCCCACCCTTAATACACATACATGTGTGCCTGAACCCATCCCAATGTCTAGAATTTATGTTTCATTTGAAACTAAATAGTACCACAGTAATAATCCTAGCTGTCGCATCACACAAACTTTTGTAATGGTGTTTGACACTAGTCTCAGGATAATATGTTTTTGGTATCACTCTGGAAAATTAACCTCGTTTCACATTACATACACTGTAGTGTGAGATCACATTAGAAGAGAAGCCTGTTTGTGAGAGTAGTTCATCGGTTGTCCGGCAGAAGGGCCTTAGCAAATGTTCCCGGCAAAATGGCCTTAACCTTTAATTGCCTATAACTTGAAAACCATGGGCTCTTTTCACATGAAATCAAAGTTATATATGTGATATTTTTAGATCTTTTTATCAGTCTGTTATGTGCAAGTATCAAATAAGGCAATATTTCACATTTTCATTATTTCAAACAAATTTGCTGTTAAGGCCCTTCTGCCAAGAACATATGCTAGGCTCCTTCTGTCTGTCAGACAATCGAAGTTGTAATAACAGTAATGATCTTTTTATGGTTGTCATGGGATAATTTACATTTAAATTCCAGACATTTGCGTCAATCCAGGGAAGTAGTAACCTCATGAAGATTTGTGTGTTCGAGACCAATTATTCACATGGTGGCAAGAATGTACAGTCGCTGATAACTCTAAATGTAGTATTTTTTTAACCCTTGTGAGAGCATACTAGAATCATGATTAAATATACTGCAGCGGGGGAAACAAAAATCAAAATTTTCTTTTGTTTGTTTGTTTCATTTAATCACAGAATAAAAAGCCTGCTTTAAGCTGAAAGCTGATTTCCAGCAAACCATGAACAAATACATAGAACAATAAAAGACAAATAATCACAAACAAAACAAATTATAAAATTGAAAAAGTATAACATTTTGGGGACTACTTTTCCTGCTTCAGTGTACCTTCTCCTGATATTCTTTTATTGAAGCCCTACTGGGCAATTTTCCGGCGGGCTCCTTTGCTATATTGGGCAAACTCGCCCAATCGCCCAGCGTGCCCCTGTATATCTTCCCGGCACTCTGCACAGTGAGAATGTTTTAAGTTTTGCTGAGAGAAGTTTTTAATCAATTGACTCAGACTTCATTAGTTTGACCATCCAAAGAGACTTGTTAATAGGGTACAACATAGGTGAATAAGTCCTATACTTTGAAATATAGTATACATTTATTCTTTAAGCATTGAAGCAGTACAGTATAGCCAAATTTTCCAGTTCCATAACACCCTAAAGCCAATAATAAGGGATAATTGGGTCTAACGATACATATCTGAACTTCTTGTGTGGCTAAAAGGTCAGAGCAGTGGAACTGTTATTTGCTATCAATATATTGTATATACATTGATATAATATGAAGGTTTACAGGTATTGGAAACCCAGTCTCCTATCTTAGTATTGAAAATATTGCGAACTGTGTGTTTGTGTGGTGCATTTATTTCGAACGGAGATTGAAGTGTTGTTCTTAATGCCAAAGTGACTTCATCTAGTGATGACAGGCCTTCAGTATAAACCCCCCACAACTTTGGACATGCCTTAATCCCCATTCGACCTATCCTCTCATGCTCATCCTCAGAAACATTAAGAAACACTTTGGGACACGCACCTTTCTATATTGTATACGTTTTATTATTTAATCACTTGTATATCTTGTAGCCTATATTTATTTATTAATTAGTAATTAAGCAGCAAGTTTAGTTTTGGTGACTTCTTTATTTCATATATAAGCTTTATGCCCAAAGGTCATATCCAGCCAATGAAACGATTCTGATGTTTTAGTTTTTTTCACTTAAAGATTGTGTCAGGGATGTCAAGTCACTTACTTCCCTTCATTATCAATACCAAACGTAGTTTAGTACATACAAAATGGTGTGCTGAAAGTTAGAGTATCATTAACGTCAATGAATTTGTTGTTATTATGAGAAAAACTAATAACGGACCTGTTACCCAGAATGTCTTTTTCCGTGACGTTTCATTTGCTCAAACTGCGAATCGCGTTATTAGTGTAACAGTCGAAGACCGCCAGGCACCTGATTGGTCAACACGGCTAACCTCACGCCGGCATTATCGTCACGCGGATCGGGGACAATTTGGAACGGCAACTGCCACGTTCGAAGCGTCGCGGACTTTTTTGAAAATGCTTCCCCAGTAATTTGAAAAAGTATTGAAGATTTAACCGTCCCAGCATTACCAAAACTGCAAATATTTTAACCGCCAAAGTCTCATGAGAGGTGTTATTTATTATGCAATCTTCCATTGAGGTATGATTTCAGCTGATTTCATTCATTTAGCATGTTTTTTGACGTGCAAATCAATGACACGCAATTTTAATTCAATAAAATCTGGCGGGGGGGGGGGGGGGGGAGGGGGGTGGGGGCTCGAGATTTTGCACCTATCACGGTAAATGCAAGATCAGGTCTGATCTTTCTGATGAGGTAATAATTCAGAGTAAGCCTTAAACCGTTATGTCAACCCTTTAGGATGCTATAGCATGTATAAATATAGTCAAATCTCGCCCCCCCCCCCCCCCGAGATTTTTATTCATTAATAGAATGAAAGAAATTAAGGACAGTCAAGAATTGTTATTGGTGTGATATGACCTTTGGGCATAAACCTTTCAAATAAAAAAAAATTGCCAAAACTAAACTTGTGCTTTAAGGAAATAAAGAAATATTTATGGCTACATTTGTGACACTGAAGTCATTCACATCTTATTCACGAATCCAACTATCCACACACAGTGTACAACTCTATGGTGTGATAAACTTGAAATCCCTTTTTTTCTCCACATCACATATATAGATGTTTAAATTGACATTAAAGAAATAAAGTGAATTTATGGCTTCATTTGTGACATTGAAGCCATTCACAACTGATTCACCAATCCAGCTATCCACACACAGTGTACAACTCTATGGTATGATAAATTTGAAATCCCTTTTTTCTCCGCATCACATGGGGTGACTTACATTTGAATACACTATAGTCCTCCCACAGTACTTAAAAACAGTTTTGATTAGGCTTGTAGCCTTGTATTTTTCAAGGTATTTAACATGTTCACAGAATGTTCATTGTCAGAGGGCGTGTCTAAATACCCATACCAATGGCAAATGTGTACTAAATAGCAATACCGTCACTAATGAGGCCAAACAGAACCGAGTCCAATTCTGTTTTCCTCGTGTTTCCTGATTGGAAAGTAAGCTTCTTGTCTCGTTAATAGTCCACTTCAGTGATTGCAGTAGATTTGTTGCTTTTGTACTATCAATGACAGTTTTAAGATCATTTGAATGGGGGGGGGAAGTGAGGGGGAGTGGGGGGGGGGGGGTAGCATCAGTGTTTGGGCAGGGTAGAACTAATTTTCTCTTTATAAATGTGGATGGGAAAACATGTTTTCTTCACATTGTCTTCTCCCTCTGCCCCCCTCCCCATTTTTGGTGATTTTTAGTCACTTATTGTTACTTTGTTTTTATTTTTTTTGGGGGGGGGGGAGGGGTCTAGTGGGTATCCCTCCACCATTGCCAGGACCCAGATCTACCACCACAATACTTAGACATCAATGCACACTTGAAGACATTAAATCTGTTTTTGAGCTTTGAACCCGGAATGACCTCCTTTTGTTTGCCAAACCCTTATCCGTGGAAGATCCTAAACAATTATAACACATTTACAGCTTGTAACAAGTGCATATATAAATATCATTATTCTGCACATACCGTCTCACCCCAAAAGAGAAGATAGCTGTTAGAATAAATAGTAGGAACAAGATATTATGAGACTTTGTGCATTATTTGTGGGGTAGTACATAAAGTGACTGTAATGTCTGTAATGTAGAGCTCTGCATTTTACATGTGGCATGGATACAATTTAGATCATGATTTGTACCTTTTATGATTTCTGCCAACTGGGAGAGGTTGTGTTTGTGAAAACTTATAAGTAGCATAGTCTGTTAGTGGTGGCATTTCAAGTGCTCAACACCTACACGTTGGTAATGGAATTAGATTTATTACCTTTAAAACTTACATTCAAACTCACAATTTTTGGTCATCTTATCATGCAGGGGGGTGGGGGGAATACAATGGCCTACCATATGTCAAAACTTACACACAATAACTTTGTTCCTTCATAAATGAGAGTGTGACAGTTTCTAAGCATTTTCACGACTCTGGAATTTTCTGAAACCAGCCATAGCAAAATGTCATTTTTTGTTGTTGGTTAAGTCAGGATTTTGCTCTTTTTATAGGTCATTCAATAAAGGAGATTTTTAGCTATACCCAGGTATGATAATTTCTTTTAAAAGATGTATCTGAAATATATATTTGATGAATGTTTGCTGTCTAATTTTTTTTTTTTTGGCGGGGATCAGGGATCAGAAGTTGGTTTGTGAAGTACAGTGAAACCTGTCTATAGTGGCCACTCAAGGGAAACACAAAATGTGGCCTTTAAAGACAGTTGGCAGGCTGCTATAGACAGGTTCTTCAACACATATTCTGTCTTCTGGGGAATCATTTTAGTGGCTACTATAGACAGGTTGGCTGCTATAGAGAGGTGGCTACTAAGACAGGTTGACTGTATGTCATTTTTTTATGAAAGAAAGAGTAAAAATTATGTTGTACAAAAATCTGTTTTAAAATTGTTTATTTGTTTCCCTTGCAGAACGTGAAATTCAACACCAAAGAAGACGACGTCTACGAATACCAGTCTGAAGTGGCCTCCACCATAGAGTACGACGAGACCAACCGGGGGAAGGAGGAGGAGAAGAAGACGACGATGAACACAAAGCAGGGTGACGTGACCGATGGCCCAATGAGGAATGGGAGTATTGACGAAAGTGATGATGAGGATTCTACTCTGAAGAGCAACACACCTCTGAAATCAGCTGGTAGGAATATAATTCATTTCATATGATTTTTGTTGTCGATGGAATGATGGCATAGCTGTGAATCCTTGTCGGGGAGGGAAGGGGGAGGGTAAATTTACCCTACCAAGTAATACCCCTTTCACACTGGGTGAACATTGTGACAGTTTCTCCGTGACGTCTCCGTGACGTCTCCGTGAACTCTTGGTCTGAAAGGGCGTTGCGTGTAAGACACGAAGAAGTCGCGATGAAGATTTGACAAAAAAGTTACCCTCGACAATTGGAGGGTAATTGTTGAAAGTTCTCCGTGACTTCATCGTGAAACATTTGGTGTGAAAGGCGTCTCATGAGATGTCACGTTGAATTAATTACGCGTATTACAAATTAGCCCTGTGGTTGGATAGCAGCTGCGCGTACCCGCAGTGGACGAAGAAGACACATGGAAATCTGTGTGGTTTATTGAAGTGTCTTTATTTCAATTGTATAGGCCCCTAAACTTTATTTAAATTAGATACTAATTAGACTGTAGATTATTACCTGACATATTGCTTTATTACAGTAATATAATCAGAATTTGAGCTGAGACCCACGCATCCCGACCCTTAACTCGCCATTGAACGTGATCTTGTTTGAGTAACAAGGTTCGCAGACTGGATCTTTATCTTAATTGTGTAAAAACACCATTCACATCATGAAAATTAATTCCGGCTCGATCCATTTTCGGAATAATCCTTAAGCAAAATCAGCAACCGTAGTTTAGATAGCCTGTTGCATGTAATATCATTTGGAATGGATCGGGTAGACAAAATTTGGTCTGAAAGGGCAACATGAATTTACGCGCATTTTTTTTACTGTGAAAGTCACAGAGACTTCACCATGACTTTCACGGTGAAGTCGGTCTGAAAGGGGTATAAGTTTTCAGTCTGTTGCCACACTGTTATTACTTGCTATGACCATGTTTTAATAGCTAGGAAAGGGACAGAGAGGTAAAAGAATCAGACAAGAGTAAATCTTGGTATGCGCATGTTCGGTTGTTGTGGTTTTAACTATATACCTTGAAGTTTATGAAGCACAGAAATCAGATTATTCCAGACTTTCACTTTCAGTTCAATTTCATTTTCTCAGAATTTAATTAGGATAATCAGGCTGATCCCATACCGTAATACCCTGTGGTATCATCAAGACAGTGCTGATTGTGATATACATATTTGTGTTATCATTTATCTTACTGATAATTTTTTTTATTTTTAATTTTTTATGAAGATCATACCAAGCAGAGACTTGAACACATTTAAAGATGATTCCCCTCTCATTGAATTTTGATATGGTTCAAGTGATCTTGTTCACTGGAATTTTGCACAAGAAGTATACATACAATCTTATTTAATTTTAAACAGTTTATTACAACACATGGCAGTTGCTAGTCTGACTGCCAGACCATTATTCTGGAATCAACAGCCAAACCTGTCTTCAGTATAATAGTCTGGCAAATAACATACATTTCCAGTTACATTAAAAAATCCACAAAAATAGCCCTTCCAGAGAAGATTTATCAGTTCTTATCTGTCAGGTCTGCAGTGATGTAATGTGATTAGGCGACCCCTGAGGCAAGAGCCTGGGCATGGGCTCACTGCTTACCTCCCAAGACCATAAGTGATTGACACCTTGTGTCAAAAACAGATGGTGAGACAGTTTGTATATGTGAGAAGTCCTAGCCTTATCTGATCACTGCAATGAGATCTTTACACTGGCTTAGTTCTTAATTTGTTTTGCATGGTAAAGAGAGTCAGAAAAAGGCACATACAATGTAGTGGAAGTGAATGGACTATCCAGGAGTTTTGAAGAAATCTTGTGAGAAAAACAAGAGATAAGTTAAAAGTCCCCAAAGCGTTATTGTTCAGACCATCTGCTCCGCGGATGGCCCCTGCTTCGCAGGGGAGGTCTGAAATTCAGACTAGGCAGTTGCATTCTTGTAGCTGCAACATAAATGAATTTTTAAAGAGTCTTCTGCCATTAGAAAAAAAATTGCACATTTAGTGGCATTGTAGTGTATTTATTGTCATGTGAAGTACAGTTATTTGAGTCAAACATATCAACTTTTCATCACATACAAAATCATTTCATGACATATAAGAGAAAATGTCTTGTGCTCAGTGAAGTAAACACCAGTGAAGTGGCTTCTTACATTTATTTTCATTTAAAGTGATAGGCTAACATTGTGGAGCTTCAATTTAAAAAATTGTCAAACTTTGATATCTGAGCTACATGGTAGTGTTCAAATGGACAAATAAACACCCTAGAATACAAAAGTTTGGAAAGTTACACTGCCAATGGCAAGTTACACATGAATAAACAATAAAACTTGGGGCGAGTTTTATTAACCTAGGTGTACACACAATAAGTCTATGGGAGGAAATGGGCAAGTGAATCTGGTCAACTTACGATATTCACATTTTTAAAGCACTAAATAATCATTTTGAAATACAATTTTTTCAGGGCTTCATTTTTAGACCTCATCAAAGACACTGGTAGCATGGGGAATCATGCGGCTCAGATTTTTTTTAACTGTGGTAAATGTTAGCCAATACCTTTAAAGTATATATGTATAGTTATTTCAGTAGGACATTTCATCACATTTTGATCATGTATGAAATCATTTCATTACACTTAATACATTCATAACAGAAATTTCTCTTTTCTCATATCAGTGAAGTAAACAATATTATGCTGCATGTAGGGATGAAACTCCTCATGTATTATTTTCATCTGTGTTTTATTTCCACTCTTGTTACAGGTTTCCAGAACTATGCAGCCTCCAGTCTCTCAGCCATGGATCTACTCCTGGGCCGCGGCCGACAGGAGGAGCGCAAGGAGCCCCCGAAACCGGCCCCGGCCCCGGAACCAGAACCGGAGCCCGAGACCGACGAACTCAAACCTCTGGACAGCGGCGATTATTTCTCGACAGCTGGTACTGGTTCGGCGGCCCTGCTGTTTTGATGACAGGTGTTGGTTCAGAATGTGATTTTAGCAACAGTAGGCATGTTGATACTGCATTGTATTTCAATGATACTAAATTTGTTCTCATAACCACAAGTGTGTTCACACATGGTCTATTATCAATGATAAGAAAGCTGGTACTGGTTTGGCGGCCCTGCTGTTTTGATGACAGGTGTTTGGCGTTTGTGATAGAGTGTGATTTTAGTAACAATAGGCATGTTCATACTGCATTGTATCTCTGTGATATTGTTCTCTTAACCACAAGTGTGTTCACACCTGTCTATCATCAATGATAAGACTTGTAACTCCTGTCAATGAGCATGGATTGATTGCAAATTACAGAAGTGAAATGCTTCGCACACCATGGCCCTAGAGTTCCATGCGTGGCTGTATATACTGGAAATGAATCAGAATTGGCAGTGGGTCAAGCTTAACCACAAGCTTGTTAATAGCTTCGTTCACACTACCGCTAACTTTGATTCTTCACATTGGGTAATCCTTTATTAATGAGTTACCGCAAAATATTATTGCGGTTAAGCGCATGGATTTAACTTGAAGTTACCTCAGAGTTAGTTAGCCACAGGGGTGTTCATACTGGGAACTGACTTTGAGTTTAAGTCCCTTGGGGCTCCTGTATCCTTGAAGTTAGTTTACTACGAGTTAGTTTCAAGATAAGCATTCTCAGTGTGAACCTAACTACTTTTCTTCGTAAATCAGTTGGTATGCTGCCTCTACCACCACCTCACCCTGCGCCCCAGAACTTGGAACATTGGTACGAAGGTCAAATTGTGCATTATAACGAGGTTTATACAATAGTCATATTATACAATTATCATATTATACAATAGTCAAATCATTTTGACTACAATTTCGATGAAGCTCTCTTTTGCTGGTCTACTCCTTGAAACTGCAGTTATGGCTAGGACAAAAGAATCACAATCTGCGAGATCGATTATCAGCATAAACAACTGAAGAAAAAAAAAACCACATGAACTTGTAGAAATACATTTAATCCAAAATTTCCTGTGGTCTGTCTGAACCAGAATTAACAATTTAACTCCCTCAGTTCCAGTGCCAAAGATGGCATGTTATTTTAGTGGTATTTCCAAGTCATGGGTACCAGAGAGTTAAAGTTGTTCATTGTACAAGAAAAAGGCCTGAACAAGTAGATTGGTTGCTTAGCTCTCATTAATCCATTGGCCCAAAACAAATGTGACCAGTAAATCTGATACATAAATGATGGTACATTACGAACATCTCTCAAGCGTGTTTCATTTTCATTACTGCAGAAGAAGAAAAAAGATGCATGCATTTCAAGGGAATGGTGCAGAGCCTGGTATTTTTTTCTCCAGTATGGTTACAGCAGATAGACAATGTGACTGATAGCTTAAACAAGATTGTACACAAGTCTGTAGATCATGCTTTTTCAGTACTAGCTAAAAATATTTTTTTTTTTCATAATGCTTGCTCAAAATAAAATCATGAACTTTTAATTGGGTGAAGAAATACAGAATCTTGGCTGGCTGTGGGGATTTTATGTAGCATTGAATTGTGATGGAAATGTTTTAATGTAATATTTAAGTTTAATTTCAATTTTGTAATTCTTAATGATACAACACTCGGTGAAATGATAGAGTGAAATATTATGTTATTATATTCTAATTGTATTCAGATAATTCCTTATTTTGTTGGCAGTAACACACTGGAAGGTTGTACAATGGAAAAGCTCATGTTTAATGGTTTGTCAATAATAGATACATGTATGCCATACCTGCTATGTCCAATATACATACATTGCATCAAGGCTGCTACATGTATAGCAGATAAGGGTGTTAATTATATGATGGTCTGAGTACCAACATCAATATCATATTTGATAATTGCATTGGCAAACCCAGACACTTCAGATGTACATTTACATCATGCGCAGCAACTTTGAGATGTAGAAATTGTAAATCAAGGCTCTTATACCAAAGTCAAAATTCAATGGTTTATCGCCTCTAAAATACAAATTCCTTTATTTCCACAGACTTACTTTTAACTGATATCACCAACTTCAGATGCATAGAAATCGTGGTACCATCTTGCAACTCAAGATGGTATCATTCCTCATTTGTTCTTCATAAAAAAAATTTACAACATACTGGTATTGGGCAAATATTTTCCGTTATCAGACCGACACTGATCATTTTTTTTTTTGCAAAAACTGCATGTCCTTTTACAGGTGCATGAATACCCCACTTTCGTCTTCATACATGATGCATCATCAAATATTTTATGAAGATGAAATTGGCTGTGAGTGAGCTCATGGAGTAATTCGCTCTGAAAATCTCACTTTGATCCCCCTCGACTTTTATGCATCAATTCAATTTTGTGTGATTAGGCCTGAGATGCCCCCAGCAATTCTTCTGCTACCCCCACCCACCCCTCCCCCCCCCCTTTCCCAGACGTCAGTCAATAGAAACATTCCACTCATGAATATCTCATCATGAAATGGACAATTACTGCTAGCTATGAGTCATTGTACACTTCACTACCCTTTTTCTCCCACAAAAAAAAAAATCATTCTTTCCTCTCTTTCTCCATGAACACGAAATTTGTAATTTATGTACATTGCTTGCCTTGAAATCTCAAATCTCATGATTTAAACAAAATGGTAGTTCTGTAGAGCTGTGAAATATTCAATTTAGATCTGGAGATCTGGTGTGCATGAGCTTTTGATGAAAATATTTGGGCATTTTCCTAATACATGTAGCTGTACTAAAGCACCAATACATGTAATTGTATTCACCATTCACCACATTGCGAGTTTAGTGTGTTACAATTTCAGTAGCAATGAATTAACTAAATCATCCCTCCCTTTTTATTTTCATTTTTGTTCGGGGGGGGGGGGATGATAAGGAGCATATACAGTACAGTGTCTGCATACTCGATGCAAATTCAGTATTCATATTCAGTTTTGGATAGAAGGGGTTGTATTCTTCAAGAACCTGCAGTATGGGAACAATTTGTCAGGGAGGCTTGTACACATATTCTGAGCTGAAGGAAAAAAAAGGGATGATAAAGGTATTCAAACAGAAATGAATCATCACTTATCTAAAGTTTTAAAGGACCTACCTTGTAGTTTGAAATTCACCACAAATGTAGTCACTGGGAGCAAGTTAATATGATTTCTTAATCTTGCATGTTTTGAGGATCGATTAATCATAATTAATCATCAGATTTCTCTATTTCTGTAATTTTATCAGCCAATACTGTATAGCATTTTTATTGAGTCATCTCAGAGCAGTCAAGTGTATTCATGGTATGTATGTAGTCACATAAGTACTACAGACTCAAGGTCATCTTATTTAACAATTGAATTTGACAGAACTAGAAAACATTACCAGCACTCTCCAGGAATAAATAAGAGGTATATCACATTCTTATAACTTAACACATTGGGATATACGTCGGTAGTTCCTTTAAGGGGCCTGGAGAGCAAGGCTATACAAATATTTGTATTTGTTTGTCGATTTTCCAAGCTGCTGGGTGCTGTCTGTACATGTACCTAGGTAGCCACCAAACAGACACACATACATGTATAATTGTGACATCAATGCAAGTACATGCTGTTTATTTGTAGATCATCGTGTAATAAACTTTAACCTTGTCATACTTTTTTTTATTGTGTATCAAACAATACATACATATAAAACCCAGCTGTCTGTGTAAACATTGAACCAAAGACTATAAAGGTACTGAAAAATTTGCATAAAACACATTTTATTATTTTTGTTAAGGCCAGTGTTAATGGGTTATCCAAATGATACGTATCATTCCTGCTTTGCTATGTAAATTCAATTTAAGTTCATTCATCTGTATTGCCATCAGTTACTCAAACACCAAAGTATTGAAACAAGTTACAAGACTATGCATGTTGTGAAATTCCTGTGGAAAAAGTACATTCCCTTTTAAACTTGTATATTATTCATGCATTTGTCATTCAAAAGTAAACATTTGTTACATACCAAAGTATATCCATGGAACCTAATCATGCCATCCATTCAATACAGCTGCTTGTTTTCAAATTTATAAATAAAATTGTATTGTGATTATACTGATGCATATGGGGAAAATATTGTCTTCACACAGTATAAGCAACCGATCTGTCTGATCATGACTTCATGTATGTTTGCATCAATGTCGTGGTCGAGACCACTGATAATCCATTGGAGACGATTTGATTTCACTATAACACACATTCTCCATAGACTCTGGCACGAGATATCTCGTACTTAGTCTCCAACGGGTTACATGCACTATTTAACAATGTTTAAAGTTTTAAAAAATCTGAGCTACATGATCCATACTGTTGGTGTGTCTAATAAGGTCTAAATATGAAGCCCTGAAAAAAAAAATGCAGTTCAAAATCATAATTTCATGCTTTTGATTTGAAAGTAAACATTCCAGTTTTCTCCCATAGACTGCTATGTTTGATTTTTTTCCCCTGGGAAATCAATTCATGTGCCAATATTTATCTGTGTATATTTTGCTAGTGACAGCATAGCTGTCTACATTTTTATGTCCATTCAAGCACAATTGTGCACATTAGGTCAGATATCAAAGTTTGAAACTTTTTTAAACCGAACCTACTGCTCTTAAAACTTTTTTTTTCTCAGACTAACAGAATGAGTCCTGGTCTTGATCCTGAAGCCTAATGCTAAACATATAAAAACTTTTAGTTTAAAGACACTATATAACACTGTGGAAGACCCGTTTAAAAAATTGTCGAACTTTACAATCTGACATATCTGACAGGGTTTGAATGGACAAATAAACACCCTAGAACCCAACAGTTCATACAGTTATGCTGTCACTAGTACAATATGTGCAGATACAAATTGACACATTAATTTTATATCAGCTGATAGGAAATTCTGCAACACAGCAGTCTATGGAGAAAAGCTGGAATGGTCCTTCCTGTTTCCTTTTTTGCCACTTAAGTCCGCATTTCCAGGCTATCAATTTTTAGACCGTATCAATAGACGCTAGTAATCATGGGGAAGTCATTACTCACAGATTTTTTAAAAACTGGAAACATTGTTATATCAATCCTTTTAAGATGCACCTGGTCCTTGGACCGTGGTTTCGACTCGTGACTACATGTATGCAAGTTAAAACAATATTTTTTTGGAATTAAGGTACCTATTTTATTTTGCCACGAATACAGACATCCCTTGTGCCAAACAGGTCATCGGATAAAACTTTTGGAACTCTCCCAGTCTGAATCAACATTCATGCAAATTTATGCGGAAAAAAGGAGGACCGTTCTTGCTCCACTTCTACAAGGTGTCATAGAATCTGGACACTGTGTGGAAGTATTGATTTTATCGAGTTTCCACTTGTGGCATGTTCCCACGTCTGAAGGTTAGAGAAATAGTATACAGATCCCGTGTGCACGTATTCAAACTTTGAACCCCTACTGCCAAGTGCCTTAAATGACTGTTATGTACATTCCCTTGTATGTTTCTACATTCCCTTGTATGTATGTACATTCCCTTGAATGAATGTACATTCATGGGAATGTACATTTCCTTGTATGTTTCATCAGTTGCTCTCAAGTGCAATTAGTTATTAGTTGATGAGTCATATATGCAGACATTGTATCGATTCCAAAAATGTCTCAGTTATGGATTTATAGACCATGGTTAATATTTCATTCTGTCCCGAGGTTGTGTTTCTTGTTTTCGAGACTGCCAGCAATCTTTACCGGTCGTGACTCTAGTTGATAATAATGGCCATCACAAACTTGCATTGTTGCCTTGTAACAATGATTGTTATTCACATAGCTGTTGAGGTATGGATGTTTTGTCACACATATTCAAAAGCAATGTTAGGGATCATATGTTACATACAAGGCAAGTTCCTGTTTTTATTGCATATCCATAGTCCATAATATGCATGTTTATTATTTAGTAAGGTAAATGGGTATTAATAAATTTGTTTGAAATAATTCATAAAACCAGGGTGAATTTTATTCTAATATGATGCACAAACTGGCAAACAAACCAAAAAACAAATCTCATGACATGAAAATGATACTACCACATTGTAGAGATTTGCTGTCTCATATCCTGAGGATTAAGCATGAATACTATGAGAGATTAGGAGGGATTATGAAGCATAATACCATGATTTCATGGATTAACTAGATTTGAGGTGTGTGTTTATTTCAAAGTATTATAACAAATGAAAAGTTGTAAAGTATTGTATTTGATGTTAGAAAGCCGATATGATTTTTAAGGTCGCAAATTGTTTTTATATTGTAGATTATACACAAATAAATATGATCTGAGATCATTTTGCCTTGAGTGTGTAAATATAGTTCCTTTTTTAAATTCACAGATATGTATATTATGTGCCTTGTTGTTATTATGTTGAATAAATAGAAACGCAAAAGTACTATCTGGTTTAAATTGTAAATATTGGTCATTAATAATAAATAAAAGATATCTTTCATATTTTATAGACTGCGTGTATATAAAACATAATTGTTTTTATGTATATAATTGAATGAAACTTAATCACATGTCTTTGTACTGTAGGTACATGTACATGTATATATTGTTACAATAGTGTACAATTTGTTATAGTTTGGGTTGGGTTCATATATTGTATATATAGCAAATATATTGCCTTTATGATATATTATTTTACTTTTTATTATTATCATGCCACAATAGAAATATGTATATTAATTCAATGCAGGTAATGCATTTTTGAAACATGACACTACCGTCATTTTGTGACTGTTATAAAAGAGATTAAGTTATAATTTACAATGCCATTTTTGTGCATTTTAGTGTAAATTTATTATAAGGACAGTATAAAGATCTAAGGTTCATTTTTTTCTTGTCAAAAAATCAGTCAAATCAAATCAAAGGGTCATTTTTCATGCACACAACAAAATTTGAATTTCTCACCTGCACCTTAAGCATGTTTGCCAATGTGAGCATGTTCAAGTACTTAAAGATTTCTGTCAATCCATTTGTTTTTATCCCAGGCACTTCATTTTAATCTTGATTACATGTACTTAAATATACCAAGTCTGATACAAATCTTTTGTGGTCACACTTTTGCATACACATTTTGTGTCTGGCAGAAGGGCATAAACACTATACAGTTTGCACAGAGTTCATGCCCTCCTGCTGGGAGAACAATGACATCATTCACTGATGGATTGATCATTGCTTAAATGCAAAATAGATCTCGTTATCACATACCAAATATGTCTTTTGTATTCTTGTATGTTTCTTCCATTTTAATCAGTTTTTAATAAATACACAATACATGTACTGACCTGTGTTTCATTATACTTATACAAATATATATTTATCTGGCAAATAATTTATTACTATGGTATATCTTTCTTTACCTACGTTTATGAACATTCTAGTGAAGGTCTCATGTAAAAGTAAATGTGCAATAGTCTGCAAGCTGCAGCTGAATATTATTATTTATTTTGTTAGATGAAAAACATCAAGATGATGTAAAAAAAAATTCCTGTTGCACACTTTGCCTTAGTGTAGAATTTTCAGCATACTTGTCACCCACATAATGTACATTTAAAACTCAATCTGTGATAATCCATGTTCCTGATCTCAAATGTTATAATAATTATAAATGGCAAATATTTTCAACAGTTCTGTAGCAAGTGTGTGGAAAATGTTAAACTTGTCTCTATGCAATACGCTTTAACCCACTTTCACTCACAAGTTTTCCAAATCAACATTCACAGCAAGTAATTGTTTTTCTTTGTATGAAAAATAATGTATCTGTATTCAGAGATTAAAGGCAGTGGATCTCATTTGCAAACATTCCAGCAGACCAGGAAAAGATAACTTATGCTCTTAGACTATTAATGAAGGGCATGTCTGTGAAATCTGGGGGAGAGTAATTGCTCAGAATTTAAAAAATGCGAAAGAAAAACAATAGCTGTTTAGTGTAGGTTCTATGGTAGGAATTTTTTACTCGCGAGAAAAAAATTTCAAATCAGAGTCTAACGGTCACTATAATTCTACTAAAACTGAGTTTCTAACTCCTATATTTTGCTGAAGGTTCCCAGATGGCATTTTCTTCTAAATGTCATGGTATTTACACAATGTTAATTCTTAGGCATGCAAAAGAGATCCGCTGCCTTTAAGTTTATGTTATTTACACATACAAATATACATACAGAGTCAGACACACACACACACACACACACATACATGTTTTTGCCATCAATCGAGGACGTAATTATTAATTGATTAATAATATGCAAATGAGGACCTTTGTGTGTGATATTCGACAGTCACCCGCGGACACACTCGGTTCCAACCGGGGACACCCATGTGTATAAAATTTTATGTGTGATTTTTAACAGGCAACCGAGGACGATTTTTGTGCACAGTAAAAAAAAAAAAAGATGATGCCCTCAAACGATTGCTTTTTAAATTTGCAATCGTTTGCACTAGGTTATGAACCGTGGACCGTCCTCGGTTCAGACATCATCCGCGGTCTGATAGTGGGAGTGTCAGACTTTCGTCCGCGATTGACGGCATATACATAAGCACACACACATAGGCACACACACACACACATACATACATGTTGGCACATTACACACACATGATACAAAATATATATATATTTTTGTTTACAAATGTACTTAAAGAATTTTTCTACTGTAAATGATCAATGTGAAATTTTTGAAATGCAAATTTGATGGACATGACATTGACACAGCCCTTGGTTGCTTAGCTGTCTTGCACATTTCAGGAAATTTCAGGAAATTTCAGGAAATTTAGAGTGCTCCCTGTGGCATCTTTCCTCATCATAGCAGATATCTGTATTTTAAGACAAGAATCTTTCCTCATGTTACAGCCATTTAATGTGTAACCATGGACCAGTAGGTCCATGGTATATCTTACATGAAGTGAAAGTGTGGATTTTAACTCCCCCCAAATATATGTACAAAATATAGAGAGAAAAAATGTATCCCACTACAGTTATAACATTTTGTAATAGTTCATTTTATTATCTTCCCGTGGAAAATTATTTATGTTACAATTTGTGTGACTGCATATAAACATATGCATGTTACATGTAGATACCTGTACAGAAAAGCATGTAAATATGCTAAGTATTGACAAGCTATATATAAAAATACTTAATATATATACAAGTTTTATCCCTAAAAGTATATTTTTGGTTATAGCGTATTTAACAAACAGTAGATTACATTCATCATATCCTTGAGTCATTTGATAGATATTTCAGCATAGTTTGAAAGTCTTTCAGGGTATTTAGCTCTTAATAGTAACAATTTTACTACAATGGAAATAAGGGTATCTTGTGAAAAATGTTGTATACCTCAGCAGAAAGATCAGAGTCTGATCTTTCTGCTGATGTATAATTCAGGTAACCTTAACACCTTATTAACCCTTTGGATGCTATAATGTAATATATAGTCGAAAATCTCGGGGGTTACCCCCCCCCCCCCAAGATTTTTCATTAATTAATAAAAAAAAAATTGAAAGACATTCGGTATCTGTCATTGGTGTGATATGACCTTTGGGCATTAAGCTTTCAAATAATAAAAAAAAAATCGCCAAAACTAAACTTGCGCTTTAACCAGATTCATGTACCAAAATGTCAATTTAGATTTTGTAGATTTACTGATCACTGCAGACTTTCCACAGGCACAGGTTTGGTCAAATTCCAGAAATGTTGGATTGGTCAATATCAAAGTTATGATGCATTGCCCATATTTTTTTTGTGACCCACCCTATACTACCCATTTTTGTTTCTCTCCTTGATCTCATATTTCATCACGTGAAACACTTGCATGTTGTGTACATTATGTTCTCATGTAATCACCCCTGTTGCCGTAAAAAAAATGTAGTCAGATTGTGCCACAGTAATACTTCAAAAGTTCATGTTATGTTACCAACAGATAGAACATTCTTGACTCTAATAAAACAAAAATCACTTGTTAACTGTAAAAATGTGTGGAAAGATGCAGGTATCTAGTGCAGAATTGAACCAATTTTACATTGAAATTCAGCAACGTTAATCTCATCAAGATGTCCTTTATGATTAATTTTCCTTATTTATTGTCCATGTCTTTTCGTACGGTGTAAATATTTAATGTGATGACAGCGTACTTTTTATCTTCAGACTTAAGTGTGTCATTTGTGCCTGTACTTCATTTTCTGATTATAATCTTGCTAACAGTTGTGTGTGCCTATATATTACCTAAGGAATAAGGAATAAGCACCAAAGTGCGAAGTTATGTGTTGCATATCTTATGAAATATAATCACAAATATATCTTGTTTGTTATTAGTCTTATTATTATGAGAGAAATTTGCAAAGCACCAACCTTCTAAGATGAATTTTTTTATCTAAGTATTTAAGGATTATGATACTGAATATATGTATAATAGAGTGTATTATTCACACTTCAATAAAATAATATTTTGCCCATTTTTTATATACATTGTGGTGATTGGGTGGTGATAGAATTTACTTGTATATTGGCTGGTTATAGTGTATGCAGGATGTGTATTTCAATAAAGTATTTGCTTATCGGCAATTTGAAAATAGCATTTGTGTTATTTTTTGTGCAGTGTGTGTGATTTGGTGGGTCTTCTTTGCAATATGGGAGGTTCTCAAAATTGTATATATCCATTTATTAATCAGTTCATTAATTTTATATATTTGGCCAAATGAACATCACAGAATACAAAAATTGGGAAAGTTATGCTGCCACTTGTATGTAGATTATGCATGATGCCAAATGTTGCAACGCAGCAGTCTATTGGGGAGGGGGGGGGAAACAAACGGGCATGGCAAAACTGGATACTAGTATATTTTCACTGTTTAAAGCATTAATGATTGTTATAAGTACATGTTTTCAGCAATAATTATTCATTGTTGACCTTATCAGAGAGCATGGAGGATTATGTGCCACAGATTTTTAAAAGTGGAAACATTGTTAAATCATAGTATGAGGACTATATATCACAGATTTTTTTGTTCAAATGGACACATTAAACTATGCATTATTGACGATACAAAGTATAGATCATAGATGAGCATTTTCCTGGCATACATTTGCTTTTTAATTTTAGCCCCCCCCCCCACCCTTTGGAGCCTTTTTGTAGCCCTTTTCCC
>JZLH01S0241806.1:2694-13117 GCA_001188425.1 Eucidaris tribuloides | reverse complement strand
ATGCCCCGCCAAACTTTACCCACACGTCGCCAAGTTTGGTGGAAACGAGAACCTCGATTTTTGACATCTAAATTGGCAGGTACCATCACACAATTTTGAGAATTGAAGGTTCTCCGATGACTCTTGAAAAGTATGAGTGAATATTTGATTGGGGATGAATGGACAACAAATTGGAGCAAAAAAAATGAGAGAAAAGTGGTTTTCAGTCTCGTAACTTTTTGACTGACAGGTGTTATGGTCATCGATACATAATATTTGGGATGCCCCGCCCACTTACCCCACCACAACCAAGTTTGCGTGGGAAACGGGAGAAACCTCGATTTTTGACCAAATTTGCAAAGTCGTACCATCAACCAATTTTTTGGAAAATTGAAGGTCCCATGACCTTGAAATGAGTTATGAGTGAATAATATTTATGTGGGAATTGAAATGGGACAAGAAATTGGAAGCATAAAAATGAGGAATAAAGTGGTTTTCAAGCTCGGTAACTTTGACGACAGGTGTTATTGTCAATCGATTGACGGAGATATTGGGATGCGCGCCCGACTTTACCCCAAGCCACACCAAGTTTGGTGAAACAAGAACCTCAAATTTTTTGTACCAATAATTTGGCAAGGGTAGCCATCACCAAGTTTTTGAAAATTGGAAGGTTTCTCCGATGGACCTAATGAAGTATGAGTGAAATATAATTTGATGGTGGGAAATGAATGGACAACAAATTGAGCAAAAAAAATGAGGAGAAAGTGGTTTTCAGCGCGTAAACTTTTGACTACAGGTGTTTATGTCATCGGATGGACGTAATATTTGGGATGCCCCGCCCAGTTACCCCACCACACAAGTTTGTGGGAACGGAGAACCTCGAGATTTTTTGACTTCAAAATTTGCAGAGGGTACGAGTGAGCATCATTTTTGAAGAGAGTTGGTAGTTCTCCGAGAACCTTGAATTGAGTATGAGTTGAATATATTTGTGTGGGGAATTGAATGGACAACAAATTGAGCAAGAAAAAGATGAGGAGAAAAAGGTTGGTTTTCAGGCTCGTAGACCGTTGACTGGAAGGGTGTTATGTCATCGATGACGTAATATTTGGGATGCCCGCCATTTACGGCCCACCGGACAGGGTGCAACCAAGTTGGGGTGGGGAAAACGGAGCCCTCGGGAGTTTTGACCAAAATTTGCAAGGGTACCATCACCAATTTTTTGGAAAATTGAAAGGTTCTCAACGATACCTTGGAAATGAGTATGAAGTTGAATATATTTGATGTGGGGAAATGAATGGACACAACAAAGATGTGAGCAAAAAACAGAGAGAAGAGTGAGATTTTCAAGCTCGGCGGATAAGTCTAACTTTGGTTTGCACAGACAAGTGCTGTGAGATGGTCTGAGCCCTGTGTGAGAGAAATTGGGAAAGTAATATTTTGTTTAGCGTGATGCCGCGCTCCTAACAATTTACCCCAGCGCTATCCATCACATATTCTTCATTCGTCAATACGAGTTATTGTGTGCGATTATGTGGCAAAACCCGAAATACAGCCAATCGATTTTGTTGGACGCATATATTGATCGGCAAAGGGGTGAGGCCATCACCGAAGAGCGACATGTGCCGTCGAAATACAGGCGCACCAATATTTTTGTTTTATAGCGGAAGAATGGAAGCCTTCGCACGATTAGAACCTTTTTTTGTTGAATAACAAGGAGTATGAGTGATATATTTTGATGTTGGGAATTGAATGACAACAAATGAGGACAGGGCATATAGATAAAAATATGAAGGATGAATAATAGGTCGGGTGTTGTTTTAACTCAGGCCTACTGAGTGGCAAGAATCACTGGTCTGCCTAAGTACAGGTGCTATTCTCATTTGCTGAAGAAGGGAACTAATTTATGTATACGGGAGCACTATCGACCCCCGGCCCCCCTCTAATACACCACCACACTATCTTAATTCTTGAGATGTGAGCAAAACGGAATCGAACCATCGGATTTTTATATAACCATAACAATATTGGTGGGCAAAGGGTTAGCTAACCAATCACGCGGATATTTTTTTGGAAAATTGAAGGTTCTCTGATGACCTGAAGTGAGTATGGATGAATATATTGGTGGGGGGAATTGAATGGACATTACAGAATTGGAATTGTGCAAAGATATTAATTTTGAGGAGAAAGTGTTTTGAGCTCGGCTAACTTTTGTACCAGGATGGACAGTGGTAATGTCATCGATGACGTAATATTTTTTGGGATCCCCGTCCCACTTTAGCCCCACTCAGCACAATCCAAGTTTGTGAAACGGAGAACCTCGATTTGTTTCTTGGACGCAAAAATTTGCAAGGGGTACCATCACTCGACTGCATAATTTTTTGGAAAATTGCAAAGTGTTCGCAATGACCTTGAAATGATGTGTAAGTGTAATATATATTTCGCTATTCGTTGGCGGAAACATGTAGAGTATGGGAACAGGCGCCTGTCTGAACGGCACAAATTGAGGAAGCATAAAAAATGTGAGGAAAAAGTGGTTTTTGCAGCTCCCGGTAACTTTGACTGACAGGTGTTATGGTATTAAGACCAATGACATAATAGTTTGGGATGCCCCCCGAGTCCTTCACGTTTACCGCATTGATTCATCCACAGAACTGAGAGTATCTTGTAAGCGGCATGATTCCTGAGATATCTAATAAACATACATTGCTGAATTGTGTTCCAAGTCATGGTGGGTCTGGTGGACACAGGAATAACCAAATCTCTGGCCGTAAATTTTGTATTCTGCATAAACGCTAATCGGGATTATACAGACTTAAATTGCTAAGGTGGGGTACCATTCAACTCAATTTTTTGGAAAATTGCGAAAGGATCTTGATCCGCGATATTGACTCGTTTTTAGAAAAATGATGGTGACGTGAATAATTTATTCAGCTATTGGTGTTGAGAAAGTCTAATGAATATGGTGAGTACAGAGTCTAATAAAAATATATTTTTGGGTTATTCGCAACAAGTCCAGATTAGCCAAAAGATAACATTAAACGAGAGCAGAGGAATTTAGACGAGAGATAGTTGAGAGGTTTAAGAAGTATAAAATCAAAAGATATTCATAGAGAGCCGAAAGATATGACAGTCGTGAGAGAATGGATAGTAGAAGCACAGTCAGAATATAGAAACAAGGATAAAGACTAGGAAAATTCACGATACAATTATAAGATAAATAAACAAGCGGAGATGGACTTCAGGAAATAAATAGGACTAGAGTGAGTAAAGTGATATGTGAAGACAAAGAAAGATTAGAGTAATCATATAGATTTCTGAGAGAAAAGTGATGAATAATAGAAAAGGACAGTACAATTGAGAAAGTATATAAGGGTTGTGATATGCTTGCCAAGTGTTTATACAGAATGGATATTAAAAGAAACGGATAAGCGGGCAACGAGTGTTAGATAGATAGAGATGGAAAAGATAGAAAGATAGAAATGTAGGAAGATAGACAAAAAATTAGATGGAAGAAAATAAGTATAATAAAGAAAGAAAGAGATAGAAGGAGTAGAAGAAATAATTCAAAAGACGATGAGAAAATGAGAAACCGAGGAGATCAAGCAAGATATTATGAATACGAATAAGACAAAGAACGATAGAAAATTGATGTAAAGAATAAGCATGAGGAGAAGAAAGAAGGTAATTAATTCAAAGAGGGATGGGAACAGAAAGATTAAGTCACTTTATATAGATATACAAACACATCAAGTAAAACTAGAATGAGATATTGAGTATTGGATATGATTAAAAATAGATGTTAGCAGAGTGGATAGAAAGAAAACATAATAATAAGATTGAATATGAGTGACGAAAGAGAGAATGATGACAGATAAAGACATAGTCTGCGAATTATTACGATAGAAAGATAGATAGTATAAGATAATACTTCTAGAAAGATAAGATAGAAGCGATAGATAGAAAAAATAAGAGTGCAGATAGGAGATTAATAGATGGATCAAGAGTGAGTAAGTAACCATAGAAATTAGAGAAGATAGAATTAGATTTAAGAAATAGATAAGATGGTACAAGAAATAAGTAACAATGAATAAATAAAAAGATAAAAAGAAAAGAGATAGAAAGAAAGAAGCAAAAGACAGAAACGCGAAGAGTGATAGATAATGAAAAAGGAGATATGTATTTGTATAATAAAGGAGTAGATAAATTAGAATACGAGAAATAATAAAGAAGAAGATAGGATAGATAGGAAAGATAGATGGAAAAGAATAGAAAAAAAGAATAGAAATATAAGAAGAAAGAAAGATAGAGAGACATGATTGATTATTGAGTGATTGAGCAAAACAACTCGTTACCGGATATTTAGCGATGCAGCAGCTGGATCGCTACGGGTTGAATGGTATATGGCCCCGCATTTGGCCCCTTCTTTACAGTGGGATCCGCCAAAGTCCGTGCGAGGCCCTCAGTGACCGCTCTATGTCAGGGCACTCGTTATCTCTGTTGCCGCTGTATAAGCGGCTGTCGTTAGACGAGTAATATCTATCCCTCCAAATTGATATATGTAGCTCATTATCATGGTACAGCACATCCAAATACAATAAATGAACACATGTACCAGGTTTTACGAATATGAATGTGATAATTAGCAGTTCAACTATCAAGATATAAGAGTATATGAGTCATAGATGACATTGTGTTACCACTTCACGTTAGTTTCACATCAATCTCTCACCACAAACAAACGCTGCCAGTTACAAATATCACAACAGGTCTGAATTTAACGATGCGGGGCTTTCACCAGAAGGGTATATGTCAAACTTGATGGTCATTGAAGCATAAACGTTTTGCCGACATGGTTACCCTAATTTGGCGAATACTACCTTGATTTCTGTTGTTAAATCATTGCTGAAAGAAAATCTTCACTAAAAACTCATGAAGAAGTTGTTGAGGTTTTAACTTGGAGCATTCTAATTCGCCAGCTATGCAGAAGTAGCCTCTATAAATAATTGACGTAGACTGCCAGTTAACATTATGGAAATTTTTCAAAATTCACGACCCAAACTCAACTCGCAAGCTAATTCTCTGAAATTATGGAGTACAATTTATAGACTATAATATATAGATGATAAATATAGTTTATTATTAATTTAATAAAAAAAAACTAGATCAAATATTGTTCAATGTGTGGTATGGGTCCTTGAGTGCAGCCACCATCCTTCTGAGTATCCTGCAGGCCAGGTGATATTGAATTGCCGTCACTACCTTGGATACCAAGTTGTATAATAAAATTCAATTACACAATATGTAAGTATGCTGTAAACAAATTAGGGATAAATTAAAATTTTTGAGAACCACAAATAACACCTACGCACCATTGTATTGGAAAGCTCAAAATAATTCATCATCTTTTGTTTTCACAAGACAAATGTCCAAGCAAGTGTCCTTACTGTACCATCCAAATCAACTTACAATCGGCCAAAAAATTATGGATATTTTGATTAAGCGTCTTTAACGTGCCAGCAGGGAAATAAAGCTCGTATGCGAAGAATTGATGTTATAGGTGCAATATTTGCAACAGGTGCATTATTAAAGAGTTGTGTATCTACATTAGATCATGCTTCCATGACCCATGTTTTACTAAACTGTGTGTATTTGGCACACTGGACAATTAGTAATTTTGATCACTGTTTGAGCACGTACTTATCAATTATACAATTTCACTCCCACAGTCAATATAGTCTAAAGATCACCAATGGACAATCGTGTAACAAATAATTCATTGGTAGCATGTTCTGCCGTGTTTAGGTGGGGTGGGGAGATATTTATATTTCAAAGAAAATAATAGACAAGACTCCAATATGATCTACTCTTATAACTTTTGACCTAAATTAAGACTATTAAAGTCCCCACTTGAGTCTAAATTTTTATTGGCACATAGACATATCATTTTACGTAATTGACGATCCAGTAAAGATACCTACATCTTTAAGTCCTAATTTTCGAGCAGCCCAAAAATACCCAGCTGTCAGGGGTTTGTTACAAGGTGCCGATACTTGATAATGGCATGCACAATCGAAGCTGCCATCAACTCCCTTTATTCCCTCAAAAATTACGCGACAGTCACACCTATTAACATTGCTCAATAGTTAACCACTTTATAAAATCTGTCGATCCTTTCATAATGAGGTTTATCCGCAAAGTCACTGTCATATTAATCATGAGCATTATTATCACTTCAGAATGTTTGCATGGATGCACGGCCTGGCAACTTTAAGATCAAAAGATTCACCAACCCAGGCCGCCAATCTCCAGATATCACAAATAACTAATATCAGGCGTGACCTCGAGGTGGGATGAAACAACACTCACATGGAGAACAATTTACAGTCAGACTGGGCGATGCCACACAGGTCCAGGCCCTGTCTGTAGCGGATAGGAGCTGGGCAGAAAAAATCAACACCAAGCAAGAAATGCTGAGTAGAGATAAATTCAGTCACTGTGGGGGCAAGTGTAAACTTCAAAACAAACTATTGATAAAATGAGGTGGTGTGGGAAGACATACAGCTTATTATTTTAATCTAATTCTAAGCTCATTAGCCGAAGTTGTCAATCACCTAACAAGGTATCGTTGGTTGTTCCGCGGTGATATCTGCGGATCACACTTGGTGGGACATAACTAATGTTAGATTTCGGAATATTGACTGCACACAGACCTAATCATACAGTTTGGTTAGGGTGATTCTTCCTCTGGGGATTGCCTTTAACACGACACGTCTGTATCCTAGAACAACTAAATAGACACTCAAATAAATTTATGCGTCGAAATAATTTTTATTTTCTGGAAGGTTCCTCATATTTTTTGCACGCCTGCTGGGCACATGTCTACACAAACTTGGGTAAATGAAATTAAACATAACTATGAGTTATGTTATGGGTCCAATTACTATCTGAGTCCTGAAGCTATTCTATTATGCTACAGCACAATAATAGCATGCGGGGTTTAACTTAACGAGTATACAGAAGAATCACTGCATTGATTTGTATAACAACCAGGGGCGCAGGATTGGGCGCCCCGCACCACAAAAAAAAGGTAATGAAGGGGCGGGGGCGGCGAGGCCCACTCCCAGCTGATTTATCGCTCCGCCATTAAATTTAAACTAAGAACAGCAAAGTACAAGCATATTCCAGTTGTTACGGTAGTGGTAGAAAGAACCAAGTAGCGCAGTGCAGAAGATCAAGCAGAATTCATTATGCTGTTCTAAATGAAAATCGAATACGTTGTTAGCGGCAACATTGTAAATTCAAAGATATTCAATTAAACTTAGTGCTTAAAGTAAGTTCATTATTAATGTATGCAAAATTCACTACAAATGAACGATATTTTAAGGGAAACCACCTTTCAAAGAAGGGAGAACATGTGCAAGTCGTAGCAGAAACTGTGCTAATTTGTGGCAATCAAAATTAAGGCACTTAGAAACGAATTATAACATGAGCAAATGTTAACTAGCTTTTAAAACTCTTAGTAAAAAAGTGAAATATATCTAAAATGTATGATGTCACGCAGTCTAAACTATGTCTATAAGTACAAATCCATTAAAGTTTATATTGCAAGAACTTATCACCTAAGATTAAAATTAAATACTATAGTGGCCAAAAAAAATTCTTTGCGTCTACCGTTTAAATATCCTATCAAAAACAATATTTACGCGAGGGGATATACAGCATTCATAAGGGCAGATGGGGTACTAAAGTTGGGGTGGACGAGTTAAGTGTCGAATGACCAATGATAATGACGCATGATTATCTCTGTTTCAGCATACATGAAAATGTTAAGATACTAGGAGTCAATACAACGCATAGCGTTGTATCAAAAAAAAATATACAACTTAAAAAAATTATGCAAACAAAAATTTCATGATCTTAAGATTATTTTGTGATATGAATATTTTCCTTGGACCTAAGCTATCTGAGGTCCACTGTTGGTATTAAAAGTAGAATCATGCATAAGTGAGCACAACCCACTTTATGAATCGCCCAGCAATGCTTTGCGCCACTAGAAATTTAGTCTTATAGTCAGTGTTAAGATGATAGAACCAGGTGCTAACATTGAAGCTCCCGACCTGATCGTACACAAGTATTCAATCTCAGCACATTCAGGGAAGAGGTAATCATCATTTCTGTGATAAAAGAGACCAAAATCGAAGCTAATAATTCAAATACACCCCCTAACAAAAGAAGAAAAAGTAATGTTTGTAAAGATGAACTGTGATTTGAAGAAAAATCGGCATTTCTCCTCTCTTATTTTTCTTGGGGGGGGAGGAGGGGTACGCGTGTAGAATCTGATTGCCATTGCATCTCATTTTTGTCTTTCTTGTCACAAAATTGATTAATTGGCTCTTCTCTGAGCATGCCGAGAGGAATAAAATACTTGTGTAGCATCAAATTGCAAAGCACCAAAGTATGGGTCATTAATACAATAATAATATTAAACATAATTCTGTGCAGCAAATGCATTGTTTGGCCGATTGCCAGCAAAAGTGAAGTTGTGCTCAAAATGCGAAATACATTTCCAGATACCAAAGAGTGTCACAGATATATTAGGTCCAATGTAAAATATATCATATAAAAAAAAAAGTCTCAGATCACAGAAAAAAAAACAATGAAATTTTTTTTGGTAAATTTTTTTTATACACACTGTAATATTTGTTAGTTTTAAAAGGCAATTTAGAACTGTTAAACAAGTATTTTGATTCTTGATGTGTCCAAGATTGAGTAAATTGCAGATTTTAGCAAGCTATTGTTTTTGTGAAATACTTGGTATCCATCAAACATGTAAAATGCATATTTGCCAAATCAGTTTGGCAAAACAATGTTGCCCATTAATCATTTTTTTTAATATGGCCTTAGTTTAGTTGATATGTTATCTTACATTTTCTTCTTTAGGCTTAAAAAAATTTGATGATTGAAATATCCATGTTGTATGAAGCCCTTAAAAATTGTGTCAGGGATGTGCAAGTCCATTATCTTCTTCATTTCATCAAATACTCAAACGGTAGTTTGTGGTACTTACAAATGGTGTGTTGAAAGTCTGACGATCCATACGTCAATGAATTTGTTGTTTTGTGAGAAAAACGACGATGATTCCTAGAATGTTGTTCTTGTCGTGAGTTCAATTTGCTCAACTGGCGAATCGCGGTTACTGTGCAGCCCAAATATTACGTCATCGATGACATAACACGTGTCACTCAAAAGTTAACGAGCTGAAAACCACTTTCTCCTCATTTTTTTGCTCCAATATGTAGTCCATTCAATTCCTCACATCAAATATATTCACTCACACTCATTTCAAGGTCATCGGAGAACCTTCAATTTTCCAAAAAATTGGTGATGGTACCCCTTGCAAATTTGGTCAAAAAACGAGGTTCTCCATTTCCCACCAAACTTGGTGTGATGGGGTAAAGTGGGCGGGGCATCCCAAATATTACGTCATCGATGACATAGCACCTGTCAGTCAAAAGTTACCGAGCTGAAAATCAGTTTCTCCTCATTTTTTTGCTCCAATTTGTTGTCCATTCAATTCCCCACATCAAATATATTCACTCACACTCATTTCAAGGTCATTGGAGAACCTCATTTATTAAGTCATTTAAATCATTTTGTGTGCATTTTTTTCGCTTTATATCTATATCAGAAAAAGTAACTTGATTCGAGTCTACTGTGACTTTAACTGCATAATCTGTATGTAAAAATTATCTTTGACCGTGTTAGATAATTCTAACCAGTGGCACGTGCCCCCCGAATCGGCCGGCAAAAAAAAAAGAAGGGAAAAAAAAGAAAAGGAAGAAAAATAAAAAGAAAATTGAGGCAAACCGAGCTAGAAATTGTGCTTGTAATGCACCTTTTAAAATAGACATTCAGCGTAAGTACTATACTGGTTTTTTTTTAACCTCTACTTACAACTGTTCATTCAATAATTTTGTTGTATTTGTTCTGGTTCTGGTTCTGGTCATGTACTCCATAAACTCTGATGGATGTAACAAGCAGGTGCAAGTCGACTGAACAAATTTTGATATTAATTTTGAAAGTAAATACGTTCTTTTGAACTTATTTAAAATGGTAGTATAGGTTTGTGCATCAATGTGGATATTCAGGCGTTCCCACATTATTAATCGTGCTAGACTGAGAATATCCCCCCCCCCCCCCGGTGGAATCATTTTCCCCTTCAAAATCTGTCGCTCGTACAGAGCAACAGATTTTAATTATTATCCAGCTATAGCGCAGGCAATTTTTCAGATACACTTATCAAAATCAAACAATTTTGTGCGGAAAATTTTTCTCCAAAATTCATCACCCACGTGCATGGCACACCTTTTGCGTGTACACCATTTTGTATTTCTGTAAAGGCACAGTCACGCCTTGACGATTTAGCCAACGTATGCCTGACGTA
>JZLH01S0241793.1:40640-71859 GCA_001188425.1 Eucidaris tribuloides | reverse complement strand
GGAAGAAGAAAGAAATAAAGAAAGGAAAAAGAAAGTAAGGAAAGAGAGAGAGAGAGAAAGAAAGGAAGGAAGGAAGGAAGGAAGGAAGGAAGAAGGAAGAAAGAAAGAAAAAGGAAGGCAAGAAGGTAGGGAGTAGTAAAAACATTTGACCAGCTATCCCGTGTCAACATTCTGAGTGCATGTTATTAGTATCAAAAAATGTTCCTGAGTGGCAAAATCTTGAACAGAGGCAGTAAATAGCATATAGGCAATATCAGTAATTTGTAGAACAGTTGGCAAGATCAAATTCAAAAAATATTTTTAGAGATAATGCCACTTAGCAAAACAAACCAGTAGGCAAAACGGGCACTGTAGTTATCATCCCAATGCACTATGGTCATTCCTAAGTGGCAAACTCAGTTTTATGTAAAGTAGTCCCTGAACATTCTTGAGCAAAGAGTGTGCGTATCAGCGTATGTAGGTTAGAATTCGGTTTTTCTTTCATTTCAGGTTATCCAGCACATAACAACTTTACAGATAATATACATATACATAAATCATAGCGACTGCAGTTCGTTGATTAGAGGGTGTAAAGGTGATGATATTGACATGTAGCGCAAGAACAGAATCGTTCATAATAAAAACATCTTACCTTCGTTTATGGACTAATAGCACCGCAATGAGAATGATGATCAAAATTAGGAGAACTAAGGCAGCTATGCTGACAGGTACAATGATGTTAAGAGCTGCCAGAAAGAAACAAGACATAAATTTAGAGTTATTTCAGTTTGTTTGTTTGTTTGATTTAGCCTGTAACAAGTGCAAATTCCAAACACTTCTTATCAACTCTGAGATATCTCTGTGTTATCCCACATATTATGTCATCATTAAGGTGAACACATGAGACGTAAGGGATATTACTATTTTGTACTGTCATTTTATTCTTGAGCTATTTTCCACACGATATCAGCAAATCCATAAATTTGGTTTCACAGTAGGATTTTGTCTACAACAAATCTTACAAAAATCCACGGGGTTAGAAGTCTTACTATATTTAAAGATAAATAGCATGATTAGGGGCGAGTCCTAGACTTGAGGTAAAACTATTTTAGAATCAAGTACACTATCAAGAAGAGGATTACCATCATTATGCCTGGTGAGCCAAACTTGTTATGTAACTTTCTATGGGATTAATTTATATAGGGGCACAAGAGTAATTCAGTACTGGTATGTTCATGCTTGATTCTCCCTAAGTAAACAAATTCAAGAAAAATCCTTTCATCTAGGGGATACACTCCAGCTGGTGTATACATTCGTATATCTTTCAACCAATTTGGTTCTAATGGCAATTTCGATTTCTGCCCTTTAAATAGTTTTCTTCATTTAACTATGATTAATGAAGTACTTCTTATATTCTGAGGCACATATGACTTTTGTTTTGCCAAAATATTCTCACAACAGATGCAGGTTTGTGAAACAATGTTGATGGTTCGTCCGAACACCCTTAGAATTGTTCAAAGTGCCGTTAGCTGAACCATAAGATACTTTACGATGTTTATGATTTACAATTATTACAAACCAACCCATTTTGCTCAGATCTGATCCAACTAAAAAGACCTTGTTCAAAATTTGAGATTCATACGTTTTTATAAAAACGAACAAGAGCCCCGGGGGGCACGACGCTCACCTGAGGTCTCGCAAATTCTCTTGGATACCACATAAGAAATAAACATCAGTTATACAATAGTTTTGCCCTTGGAGACTGATACTAGGCACCAATAAGTAGCCAAATGAACCAGTTGAAAAACGTTTGCATCCCCGTTGCCATATATGCTGTATTTTGCAAGTTACATTAAATTCTAACATCCGTTTTATAAAAACAAGGCATGCCTAGTATGCTTAACAAATGTTGACATTTGACGTACTTATGTGATGCTTGAACCCAATAACATTGAGGTCCCCCGCTACGCATCTACCACCCAAGTTTGGCTACAAATGGGCCTTGTGGTTAGAAAGTTACCGTAGTTTGGGCCCTTATGGGCCCTCCCCTTGCCCCCATGGGGGGGGGGGGCGCCGCGTGGTGTCATTCCAGGAACCTCGTTTCCCCTTCCCCCTGAAGGATCCATTCCCACAGTTGTGGTCTAAACCATGATGTGATGGTGAATTATCTTATAGTGGCCTACCCCCAAACTTTTGCCCCCCTTGGGGTCAAAATGGGGCCACCTGGGCATTGTCATGAGAGACATTATTCAGCAATATAGAAGTAATCTACACACATAAGGAGGCTTAACTTAACTATTTCTGGATCTAAGAGAAGAAGGCCAAGTACCAACAAAAGAAGAAACATTGACTTCATCTTGACCTTTGACCTGCGATCGTGACCTTTTGACCCAAATATAAAATTTAGAGTCCCTGTTACGATCTACGCACCCAAGTTTGGTTACAAATGGGCTTGTGGTTAGAAAGTACCAATATTGGAGCCCTTATGGGCCATGCCCCCTGGGCCCAAAGGGGGGGGGGGGGGCCTGGTGTACCATTCCAGGAACCCTCTTTCCCCTCCCCCTGAGGATCATTCCCACCAAGTTTGGTCTAAATCCATTGACGTGAATGTGAATTATTCCTACAGGTCCCTACCCCCAAACTTTTGCCCCCCTTGGGGGCCAAACGGGGCCACCCTGGGTATTGTCATGAGGAACATTAATTCAGCACATATAGAGGTATCTACACACAAAGTGGCTTAACTAAACTATTTCTGGATCTAGAGAAGAAGACGTTTGAAAACTACATACTTTTGGCCCTTTAGGGCCCTGCCCCTGGGCCCCCGGGGGGGGGAGCCAGGTGTACCAGTTGCGGACCCTTGAATCCCCACCCCCTAAGGATCATTCCTGCCAAGTTTGGTTTTTGAAGAAGAAGCTGAAAATGTGTAAAAGTTTACGCACGACGAACGACGCACGACGAACGACGCACGACGGACGACGGACAAAAAGCGATCGCGATAGCTCACTTGAGCCTTGGCTCAGGTGAGCTAAAAATCATATGAAACTGGGCCGTTGATCCAATTGTGTTTTGTAACGGTAGTCTAGGTTTCAGACACTGGATGAAACTTTCACCCACTATTTTTTAAATTTGGTAAGTCCAATCGTGGAACCCAAGAGTACCCAGTGACCCACTTTTTCATAAATTAAATCTTCTAAAATTCCCCAATTTACATAAACTTCAGGTGGCTTCTTTCATGTATATGCATGTAAACAAGTTATTGCCGTCTATTTTCAACAATTAATTTCAATTAATTTCAACAAATTTGTTGGTGACACTTATGCAATCATAAATAACATAAAATTAAGTTATTTGAATCAGTAAAAGCAAAAATATTAATACATTTATGACTTTGGGCTGAAAATACAATTTGTATTGAAATTGTACCAAAAAAAATCACGTTTTTGAGCAATTTTTAGTGCGACATGCATGTACAAAATTATGTGTATCTTCGGAACTTCGCACCCGGGGTCGCAAATTTGGTCTTAAAAGATGTGGGAGACTCGGAGGAAAAAAGTCATGAAGCATCGCGGCGAAAGCTTTTCGCGTTGCGGACATATCGCGCGAAACGTCGAGGGCAGAGATAGGGTTATATCATTTGCTTTGGGACTCGGTGTTTTTCCTTTCAGTTGGTTTCAAGTTATTTTATACGGTTAAAGCAATGGGAGGACACCGGAAGGGAAGAAACACTTTCAAGAATCTATCAACACTTCATTTGAAAAAAAAAAAATCATTCCCCGGTACCTGATTGTTCTCTGAAAATTGCTAAAATAAATGGCATGAATTTCAACGCCACACCCTAGGAGGACACGACGTTTGAAGCATTTCATTTTGTTAGAATGAAACTCAAATACCATAACCTAAATTATTCGAAGCGAAAAGAAATAAATAAAATCTCGCCAATGTCGGACCACACCATCTTGGAAAGTCTTTGCGTCGTTTGTTTCCCCGAATCAGCTTTGTGGAATGAATGGCTTCGTTACCTGGTTTCTCTTTTAGTGCCGGGTCACCGTCGGGCGGCGTCGTTATGCCTCCCGTACCGCCCGGGAGCGTTGTCCGACCAGAGATCACACCACCGCCAGGGAACAGAGTTGTATCTAAGACGGAAGGGCGCCCTCCACCAGGAAACGTGGTGGACCAAGACGAACTGGAACGACCAAATCCAGGGCTTTGAGTTGCAGGAGGCAGAGCTGCGGGGTACAAAGGAATCGCAAATTTACAATTTGGTACAGGAACTCAAACCGAATATCATATACTCACTATCAATCATTACTTACTAAATAACGGTTCAACTCGAGTCTGCATAATGATTGAAAGGCATCGTGTCAACGTTTGCTACTAACACAAACAAATATCTTACATGTATCTACATAGGACGTCGATATAAATGCAAGATTTCGTTTAAAAGCCACTAAATCAGGATGTATGATTGTAAGAAATAAAAAAATAGACAAATTTAAGGAGTGTTTGCGCAGTCCCTGCTGTGAAAGTCGGATCCAATTCATTCTGAAACCCATCTCACTTCGAAATATTGGCATGCATTTCGTGATTTGTCATTGGCAGAACCAACTTTGGGGAAGGAGTTTCCATGTTATTGTTATCATTTCACTTTTAATTCTCGCTGTGGTTTAGTATTTACCGTCTCTATTAGAGAAAATTTCCTCATCCATCGACAGCTTCGTGTAAATTCTATGCTCAAAATTCTCATCGTGAACAAATTCTCGAACAGTGTATATAAATTAATTTCATCAATAATATTGGTAGTTTCGAAAAAGACGAGCAACTTATAGTTTCATATTTACACACAATTTCAACATTTATCATCCATACTTACGAGAACCCTCAAATATGTCGATAAATTTGATGTTATCAATCGCAATGTCGCTCTGAATACCACGTCGTATACCTTCAAATGAAATCTGTAAAGTACGAGAAGAAACATACAATCACCATCACTTCACTAACCTTGTAAGTAACAAGTTTAACAGAGCATTATTGTCCGGAAAACTAATAAGCCAGCTTCGAAGGAGAAAATAGGACGGGATGGCATGGCAGACACGAAGTTCTCATTTAAACGTTTTGACACTTTTTATCACTTGCCTCTTCTTGCTAGCGCCAGCAGTTATTACCAAGGTTTTACCAGGGTCATCCTGGGGAGCATACACATCCACTCTTCGTACCGGTGCCCTTGCTCTGGCATACAGTTCAGCAGAATACGCCCATCCAGCATGGTGTCGTAGTGTTCATACAAAAAAGTTGGACACCACACTCAACAAGACCTTGAGATTAATCACCGGCTGCTTGCGACCCACCCCGAAGGAGCTCTTGCCTGCGCTAGCGGGTATTGCACCTGCAGCCCTTCAAAAACAACATATGTATCGACTGGTGACTAAGGCCTCCTAAAACACCAACCACCCCCTCCATGACCTTGTTCAGAATCCTCCAATGGAGCACCAACGGTTACCTTCCCGCCACCCATTTTCACGTGAGGTACAAGCTCTCCATGGTTAAAACTTCAACATTTTAGACAGATAGAGAGCTTCTTGGCAAGAGACCACACCTATCAACCAGTTCACCGTCACCCCAAATACAGCGTTGCCACCAGGGGCCAATCTACCCCGAAGATCTTGGGTAACTCTGAATAGACTCCGCACTGGTGTAGGCAGATTCAACCACAACATGAATCGCTGGGGGTTGCGACCAACATCATCATGCGTTTGTGGTCCAGCAGACCAGACGGCACACCACATCATTAATGAGTGCCCTATCCTTGGACCACCAGAAAACTGTAATATTGATTTGGTCTACCCTAATCCCGAAACAGTGAGCTGGCTACAACAGCTGGAACAAACTGCGTAGCTGCCTGAACCAAGGTTGTGCCCTTGTTTTCATCCATATCCCTATTTTACATCAACTCTAATTTGGGCAAGAATCTCACATGTGCACTTGTTACATCTCAGATCTTAGCACCTCCATTAGCAATGGGCATGGAGCTGTTGCAACAGATATGCAGTCCAACATCGCATACCATTAAAATTGCTAGCTCGTAGTTAATATATGATCTCCATTGCCAGTAACACCGTAAAGCGGAGGAAACCAAAATATCGATTCTCTTGAATATATGTTACATAGTGCTCACCGATGCCATATGAAATTTCAGGTCATTGTTTTGATAATTTTGATATCATCACGGCTAAACAAAGGTATGAGGTACTGGTGCCTTTGCCGCATGTCCGACATTTACTACGACGAACAATTGCTCCGACCACACTGCTTCATGACCTAAAATCCTAAAACTAAGCCAAACACTAACCTTAGTCCTTAATTAGGTCCAAAATGTCCTGGATCAGTCGAGCTACCGAAAAGTCACTCGGCGGGGGGGGGGGGGGGGGGTCGGTGGTGTATAAAAAGGGCGTATTTATCGTAAAAAGGGAGTTTTGATAGTTTTACAAACAAACAAATTCTACCCCTCCCCCTTAGCAAAAGGGGCGTGTTTGACACTATAACCCCCCCCCCCCCTCCCCCAATTGCCCATGACACTCTGTCTTTAAAGGCCCACGGTCATGACAGGATGAAAACACACCCTCTTGTCACTGCAATCATAAAAAAAGGTACATTAATGACGCCCATAATGCAATGGAAACAGCCATGACAGTGTGGAAAAACAAAACACTTGCTTTCCTCCCACAATCTGTACACTATGGCACTACAAAAGTCCATTATCGTGAATAGGTGTCTGTACTCCGGCTCTAGTTTTCAGCCTCTCTGTGGTTGAGTTGGCCCTTGACTGTGGGCTTTTAAAGAGAATGCACAGTACTGGTTGATAATGGAAAATCTTTCAGCAAAATTTCACATTTCATTGGTTTCCGGGTGAGAGTATATTACATTTGCATTATAGTGTGGGACTAATTCACGTCATATGCAATAAAAGGTTGATAGATTGGCAGTTTGAACAGGTGAAGTTCTCCCTGGAAGTTCCCATTCCAATGCTAAAGTGTGTATGTCTGCAATGATCATAGTCCCACATATTGATTTCTGTGTTAGTACTTTGTCAGCAGTGGGAATTTGTGTAGCTGATTTGTCAAAAACGAAGTGTTCTGTTGTTTTCAACTACTCTCTCTTGTACTATAGTGACATTTTCAGAATACCATCTCTTCACAGAAGGTTTGAAAGCAGCCGATATAAAAATGATGTTGTTCTCCAAGTATTCAACCAGTATTGTGTATTCTCTTTAAGGTCAGTGGATTTAGGAGATTAAAATGTTTTGATAATGCTGAATGAAAAAAAAAAAATCCAGTACGAATCACATGCCACAATCCAGCCTAGCACCCTACTCACCTGGACAGGCTCTTCCTCGCACTCGATGGGTATCTCAGCGAAATGCCAGTCCTCCCCTTGGTCGCCACTCACAGAGAACGTTACATTGTAGTACTCATCACATCGTAGGTACACGTTTAACGCTCCCATTTGGTCCCGCGAACTGTACCCGTCGTACATGTGATAGGCGAAAGACAGCCACCCCAGTCCCTCGTAGAACTTTCGCTGTAGTTCGGGCAGATGGATGAGAGCACGATCACCCATTTGGACGGAGTCCCCATTGGCGTCGATATAAAAGTAATGACCTGATGGATACGCAACAACAATAATATCAGTAAATACGAGAGAAAAAAAAAACGACTGATGAAATTATGTCATATATTGAAAATAATTTGAAGTAAAATGACCTTCCTCTAAAAAGAGTAAACACTAAAATAAACAGATAAATTATAGTAGTCAATTTAATATGAACAAAGAAAGAAAAAAAGAAAACAAATGAGAAAAAATGAGAAAGAAAGCAAGAAATGATAAAGGAAAGAAAAGAAACAGGTAAAGAAAATATAAACCGAAAGAAAAAAGAGAGAACGAAGGAAAGACGGAAAAGGGAAAATACCACACACACAAAAAAGAGCAGGCGGACCGATCGGCACACCCCAAATGTTCATAACTGTCGCCCTCATTCGACAGTTTCGTTTTAGTTTCACTGGTTTTATTATGCGAGTAACAGCGTAACTGTCTGAGGTTTTGTGTTCTAGGGTGTTTACTTGTCCATTTGAACATTGAACACTGTCACGTGTCTCAGATAGCAAAGTTTGACAGTTTTTTTTTTTTTTTTAATGGGGGTTATCACAATGTTACACAGTGTCTTTAAAGTACCAACCTGAACTGTTTCGGAAGGTGAAGTCCGTCTCTGGTCCCGTCAACCATTCTCCTTCCCACCCTTCACCGAGCGTAAAGTCGATGTCATCATTCTGGTCCTGCTCCAGATAATCGATGCAATTGTTCTCGAAATTACAGGCGAAGAGTACTGTAGTAATGAAACGGAAAACAAAACACAGTTATTCATCAAGTTGTCTGTTAATGAAACGTTATTATATGAAGCAAAGTCCTTCCAAATAAAGCTTGGTATTGTTTTACAATAACCATCGTTCATAGGGCTGGTATCGTGTATACGTTATGCTTGTCAACTTTCACTTCAAGTAAAAATTCAGGCAATTAATTCTCATTGAAGAGGCTACCCTGAGAAAATCAAGCATTATTCTAATCAATATTCATTGGGTGAACGGGTTACGTCTGGAGAAATGATCCTCACACCAATGAAATTAATATGCTTTGTTTTAAGGGCAATGTTGGATTAATGGTACAGGGGGTGGTTCCGTTTGACCCCATCCCTCACCAGGGGCAATATCGTAAATGGGAGTGGTATGCATATTCTCGCTGGCTGCCGCTGCCTTGTTGTTGAGTACTGCAGCGCCCTCTTACGTTCTGCCTATAGATAACGATGAACTCTTTTCTTGGATACTAGACGTGCTTTCAACCATGCGAGTCAAGGACGAGCACCTTATTCCTAGAAATACCTACCAGCTTTTGTTTTATTAGATCGATAAATTGTTACATAATATCATACAGCCAATACAATAATTTTACCAACAGACTACTTCATATTTCGTGTTTGAATAGGCCGTAAAACCCTGTCCGAGTATTTCCCCCTTGAGCCCACACATTACAAACGGAAAAGAGAGCAGAAAAATCTCAATATACGTATGGTTGATTGAACGTAAATATCATTTCAGATATATTCGAGTACAAATTAAACGCCGTGTAGTGGATGATAAAGCACAGACCTTGTACGAATTTGTAATGGAACATTGTGTAACAACTACTAAATTAGAAAGGAGACGGTGGTCTACGTGTCTGAAATATAGCCATTGTGTTTCATTGTCACATCAGTGACAGAAATCTGACTGGCATACACACGAGAGCCTGAAGCTATTGAAACAGAGAAATGGGTTTGAAAATAAGCAACTCATCATTACATCCATTTAGAGAATCAGTTGACCATCACTAAACCCTCCTCTATCCCCACACCATAGACCAGTTTGGACACCCATTTATAACGCCACACAGAAGACAGCGTAAAGTACGACGTTAATCAAACCAAAACAGCACTAACGAGCCATATAATGTTGCCTGACTGTATAACCGTCTATTCTGTGCGTTCATTTTGTCACTTTTGCTTTTCACACTTAAATCCTACAGAGTTTTCCACTTAGGTCTTATTGTTCAATTATAAATCAAATGCATCAATGGAGGGATAACACTACCCGGGGCTTTATCAACTCCTTTTCCCATTTTCAGCCATCAAAAAAATACATGTAGAATTCTATGATCCAAACCCGTCGGTTTTCAGTGAGCTCAAACAACGAGGAGATTTAATTGGCATTCCTGCAGCCTCCTATATTCTTCTCCCGTCAAGGCAGAAAGCCTTTAGGTGACATGGGCGTCTATAGAGAATGCACCTACAAACACAACCACGGCTTTCGACGTGTTTGGACTGAAATCCCTGTCGGGTCGAGATGAATAGGAAAAGCGGATTTTGGAAGTGACCTGAAAAAAAGTGAGCGTACTATTCAATCAGACGAGACGGGTATTGAAATGGTCGACGAAAAAGATAACACACCTTTCTGATTAAGAAGATAATGCAGCCACTTTTTTCAACACTCGCCAACAGGCAGGAATATATAATTAAAACCAGATAATGTGATTTAATAATGCTACCAGAAATAGGTACGTGGCGTACTAATCCCTTTGTTTGATTCGACACCTTAATTGGACAAACTTCTCCAAACGGTAGGAGAAATAATGGACTCAAGTCACAGACAGAAGGGAGAGCCAAATTATCTGGAAACAGTGGCTTTGTCAGGCCGAACAGGCGTTCCGTATGGCACCCTTGCCCTCAAGCATTCGTTGCACTAAAATCAGCACTTGATAAAAATTATCATTTATGATATAGATGAAATTAAATTCGGCGGCATTTGATGATGCCGATTGAGTGACGCATCTGTGAATGACTAATTTATCCATCGTTGGGCAGCAGCGAAATTGCCCTCACAACCAATCTCATCACGTATACCTGGTTGGGATTCAAGCTGGTCAGAGTTGCCAGTTTAGCCTTTTCCCGGCCAAAAACACCAAATTTGGCCGTTTTTCACATCGTTTGGCCTTACAGAATTCAAAGTGCCGGCCAAACGGCTTTTGGGCCTTTTTTGGCCTTTTTCACTGACACATAAAAAAATCATTATAAAACCCTATTTTCCGGGGATTTTCAGTCAAATATGTGCCACAAGGATCGAAAAGGAGTGGTGCGCATGTACTTCACGTGAAAAATCTGGCTGCGCGTAAACTGCGGCACTCAAATTTTCGGCTGCAGCAGAGGTTTCAAAGGTGTTATAAATTGATTACAACGTTATTTCTGACCAAATCTAGGCTATGCTGCCCATAAAAAGTGTCAAATCCGAATGTGGCATTTTTTTTCACTGAATTTGGCCGGTAATTTGTCCTTTTGAGAATCAGAAAACCTGGCAACCCTGAAGCTGGAAACCAATCGAAGAATCTACAAATAACAAGAATTCGAACCACGCAGTATGTGGACTCTGTGGAGTGTACGGTATCACTGATTCGTGTGCAAGATTTACACTTCTACTTCCATGATTATGAATTGACAACTGTCACAAGCTGCGTGTCAAAATAATATTGCAAATGCACGATGTGCTGTCACAATAGTGTAAATATGTCCACACTATCTGTAGTTTCCACAGTTCACCCAAGGAAGAACATTCACGTAGGCTGTGTTGTTATTATCAGAGCAATCTACCGAAAACGCTTCGCCCCCAATTCAATTGCAAATATGACACTTTCAGTTATTTGAATCACTGTTTGGAGTTTGACAAGTGGCGACTGTAAAGTAAACAGGGCACAGGTAATGACGTTGCGTGCTTAATTATCTGTGCCTGTCAGAATGCACAAATTGACGAAGCTTTCTACGTGGACATCGTTGGTTTCCGCCGGTTTATATGAGTGTACTGCGTGTCTCAAAAAAAAAAATAGGCAAATCAAAAGCACCCTCTTTGGCAATTAGAAGATAATATTATGACTGACGCTTACATCAACGTCAAAGACATGGTTTACGCTTCCAAATGCCGTTTGTTCGGTTCAATTTGCTTGTTGCAAATGACATAATCACGTTGTACCACTTTCGCGAGGGAAGAGGGCCTGATGCTATCCTTGACAGTAGTAAAATTGGCACAATTGTGACTTTACCTTGTCATTGTTAACTAAACATAATTATCTCGAGATAAAAACAAACAAATTTAACAGAACAAACGACATTTCTAAGACTGTGACCTTCACGTTGATGTTAGCACATGCCACAACGGTATTTTCTAATTACAAAAGACGGCGCTTTTCACTCAGTTTTTTTTTTTCCAGACAAGCTGTATATCTTGTCAAGGAACATAATATCGTAAATGTTTAGTTTGCTCATGTTAACCTGATTTAATAGCGCTATAGCCCGCATTTAGTTCTATGCTTACAGTGCATCGCACTGTCACGTCTTAGAAAACGTAAAAAGGCTGATGCGTTTACGCAGAAATCCAAACTAATGAAAGCACAAATACTATTTGATGTATGGATGACGAGAAGCGGGGACAAGTGAAGAGTAAACAACAATAACAACAAAGGCAAATATCGGGGATTGGATCCCGGGGGTCTGACGGAAGATGTGCTGGGTCTGATTAGTCTAGCTTCCAGACATAAGAACCTATCCTACATACTGGAGAAATCACTATCATCAATTAACTGACTTGAACTAAGACTAGTGTAGTGAGGTCCCGACTAAGGCAGAACATGGGCACTTGAGTTTACTCTGGAGGTAGAAAAAGTCGGAGAGTGGGTGTATAAGTACTCTGGAGGTAGAAAAGGTCACACGGACGGGAACCGAGACTAGTGTCAGATTTTGTTGGGTAAGGATTTGACTATTCACTCTCCCTCTCTCTATGGAACGTCAGACTGCAATAATAAAATTCACCTATTCATGTTAGACAGGAGTCAGTAAGCATCGCATGTATGGGGATTGGACTGTTTTGCGAGTAGGGGTATGGTTAGGGAGAGGGTGTGGAGAAATCAAATCGAAATATTGAGAAAAAACACTCCCCAAAATCTATTGCCCGGATCTCCCGGAACAATGTTACAAAAACGTGTCGCACAATAATTATACCAGAAGTGGGAATATTCTACAGGTTGGGGGTGAATAATGTAATTAAGTACGGTTCCCAGTCGCTATAATGGTTCTATTTTGTTCCCGTGATTTGTGAGATAGTTTCGTGTTCACGTTTTTCTTCCTTGCTTAAAAAGCACTATCAGAATTTGTCTTGACTGGGCAAGTTTGACGTTTGGCTTTTTGGGGGTCAATTTCTATTCAGGTCGCGATTTAGTTCAATGCCAGCAGAAGTCACGACTGATACTTCCAAGTTGGAAATACACCCCCTGTACGCCCAAACGGAGGTATATGCTCGACAGTTAACACATTTGGTTCTTGAGACAATTTGGACGTCTCCAAATCCTATCATTCCCTTTAACATCACATTCCCAGTTGCAAGAAACTAAAAACCCCTCTTCGATTGTTGGGATTGTCTGGGATGAATCTATTCAAAATCGGAGATTACTTCCATTCGGGCAATTCTGTTTCGAAATCATTGATTTGTAAGGCTTATAAGGAGGGAGGCCGATGGAAAGAATGCTCTAATCCAGAATAAAGTAAACTTCTTATGCTTGGGATCCGCAAAAACTCAGTCTTATGAGTACAAAGGAAAAACGAAGACGAAGAAAAGAAAGAGCATAACAACAAGGTCGAACGAAGCGCCGAAAACATTCTCGAACCGAACCCTTGCTTGGCACTAATAAGATAAAGAGCGGCAGAAACCACGACGAAGCTGTAAATACGCAAAGCTCTGTCATGGTTCCTGTGGTTGTTATTGTCCAAATAAGCAAATCTTTGATAACTTGTTCTCAAAATCCTGTGTGTAGCTCTGCTTGGAATCGACCGGCAACTTGTTCGAAACAAAAATCAGTGGTAAACAAGGTGAAGAGGACAGATTCTTTCAGTTTGTGGCTGATTTAGAACCAAATGTTTGTAAACACAAAGCAAAATTAAGTCAATGGGGAAAGGACATTGACTGGGAGCGAAAAAAAACACCACGTATGGGTGTTTGTACTTGTTGAATGATTGTGAGCTCCGATCGGTCGGAATGATTCATAAATGAATCAACGTAATAACACATAACACACCACAGCACACACACACAGACACACACACACACCACACACCACCACACACACCACACACACGACTCACACACAACACACACACACACAACACACACGCACACACACACACACATTCCACACACACACACACCACACCACACACACACACAGCACACAATCGCAGTATAAGACTAAGAAATCATACTAACAATCAATTACAGGGTCATCAATACGGAGTTTCTGCTTGGGAGTAGTCCTCAACTGGGCTGAAACTACTTCTAAATCAAGTAAACTATGCAAAGATTCTTCCTGGTGAAAAATCCTGTAGTCCAAACGTATGACTTGTTCTAAATAACGTATGCCGATATCCGCTTGTTGGTCAGGCAAACCTGCTGTGTGTTCCACTATGGGGTCCTATTTTACCGTCCCCGATGAAATTATATAAATAACTAATATGTTTTTTGCTTGATTTGCTCCTTAAAGCCACTGTTTAACGTGTTTCTTAGGTTTAAAAATCTGAGGTCTACATGACTCCCCATGAATAACCCAGTGTCTCTGACTATGCTCTAAAAATGAAGCCCTGAAAAAATTGCAGTTTAATAACGATCAGTATAGTGCTTAAAAAAGGTAAAAATCATTTGAGAGACCATTCCAGCTTTGCCTCCATAGACTGCTGTGTCAGAATTTCTATCAACATGGATAGGAAAATTAATGTGGCAATTGAATTTGCACATATTGTGCTAGGACAGCATAAACTGTCCAAACTTTAGTGTTCTAAGGTGTTTATTTGTCCATTCCAAACACTACCAATGTGTAGAAACAAGTTTGACTAAATCGTTTTAAACGAGGCTTCACACTGTTTATATAGTGTCTTTAAGTAGACAAATTAGAGGCAAATCCTTCCAGCTAGGAGATAAACTCCAAGCTATGTACAGTTGTATAATTATTTCAACCATTTGGTTCTTTCGAGGCATTTTCAAGTGTTCCCAATGATGTTCACTAACTTTACAACACGTTGAGTTTGTGTCCTTATTTTTTCATTCATCAAATTAACCTGTTCAGCCACGTTTCGTATACCACGTCATTTACTCACACCGTGGTCGTATAGGCCTAAGCAGCTTGTCCAGGCCAGCCATCACCGGCAACTATCAGGTTGTCAGGAGCGGCAACCTTTGTCAGAAATTGTATCATAACAATTTGGCATAAATTAATGAACTGGTCCAATTGCAGCCCCAAAAGGGAATCCTTATCCATTCTCGAATTTTTGAACAGTATGATTTTCAATACACCCCCCCCCAAAAAAAAAAAAGGGGGGCTTTTAAATATAATAACTGTTTTGTGAATCTGTATTGGACATGTTGTGAAGGCATCCTCATAATGATAAGCCAATCACAAAAAACATCACACCCATAGCATCTTATGATTCCTTCAAGGGAACGACGGGTATGCACGGCAATGTTGCCATACGGTTAATGATCCAAGAATGGGTTTACTCGTGTTGGCCATCGGGAAGATGTTTAGTTTTAATTAACTTCGGCGCCATCTTCAAAGAACTTAATCAACTGGAACGTATAACGCGTAAAATCGCCGAGAAGTGGAATAATGGGTGGTATGTATTATCAATAAACACTCTTTTAAATAAACACTCTCTTTTAAATAAACACTGCCTCTTCAATCTGTGAAAATAAGGGCTCCTGATAGATATAATTTTCCAACAATCCGCATTGGCTCATGCTAGCAGAACAAGGTAGGACTCTATAGAAAGGTTTACTTGTGTCACTGGCGTGGGTATGATTCAAGTGGATTTTGTAATCACGCCTTTCGTGAGCAGAGTTGATATACAACCATGAATGATACAATAGCTCATAGGACAGGAGTTTCCTTATAAACACGAACATAACTCACAAACGACCGTGAAGTTCAACGAAAAGAGATGCTTCGGAGTTTTATTGGAAACAGAATTTACAATGAGATGCCTTTCATTGCTGTTTTGGGCAGCGGTGTTTTAAATTGTTTTAGGCCATTTTTTTTTACTTTCGTGATGGCAATGCGAGATAGGTGTCACAACTAACTCGGTACTTAAAGCGCGCACCATAACTTGAACAAAAACATGTATGGTAAAAAGTGCATTAGACGGAGCGACGTGTTATTCAGTTTTCAATGGTCTATTATTGTTGGCAAAGAAAACTACCAGTCGGTTTGATCCACGAATTGAAGTAAAAAGTGTAGCAGATTAAAATAGTTTACAATCAATGCAATTAGTCACAAATAGTGTAGATTCAGCGTAATTTCAAAAGTCACAGCCAGCGAGTACCAACAAAGGACAACTAAGACAGTCTGGATGCCAGTCACAAGCACTTCTGCTGCAATATGTGGAACCAGTGAAGAAACTAAACTACCAACTTGTCTAGAAGCAAGTTCACTCTGTGAGGGGAAGTGAGTGTCAGGCACGTGGATATGATTATAAGCATGGATGATCACCATATTAGGCTCATCGTTGATCACGGAGAAACGAAGGAAATCAGGACACACAGTAGCCCTTTAGTTGTTTCCAAAAACCGTGATTTTGCTCACATAGATTCAAGAGACACACTGCACGAAGATATACTAGAAGATTACTTTCGTTTCATCAAAGTAGATGTATATTTCTGGGGAAGCAACAATGCATGCGTAATCCATGAGAATCTCGTCCTCCGAATTATTGATTCAAACTCAGATTTTTTTGACGCGACGCTTCGCTGCGGCAAATTCAGACATCGAATTAGGCACGTCTGATTGGAAAGACTAAGGTAGGTAGGTAAAGTTCTCTGGCAAGTCATCACCAGAGCTCGGTTTGAAGTTTTGAGCGACATTTAGCATCTAGGCAAAGGGGTTCCGGACCTAGGGCTCAGCAGGAACGTGCGTGGGTGGTGCTGAGGTGACGAAGAAACAAAGCTATGAGAAGGGGAAAGTCTGTCTCTTGATAATTACAGAAATCAGAGCAAATGTTCTAAGAACACACAGAAACTAAGGGCAGGAATACAAGTCCCCATACAAGATGTCACTATAGAAGTAGTGACCGTTAATCATGGTAATTTTACTTCCTAGTGGCCTTGAACCTAGTACCTCTGTGTTAGCAACTTATCGTTACGCTTTTATGATGTTTTTGATTCTCATGTTGTTTTTTTTTTGGTAGGTTAACGTTGTGAGTTGTGAATTTGCATTTTCATTAAAGGTCAGGGGATCTGCTTTTGGCAAGCCCCTAAAAATTAGGCATTGTGTAAATAGCAATGGCATTTAGAAGAAAATGCCATCTGGGAACCTTAAGCATAAATATAGAGCCTAGAAACCAGTTTTTGTGAAATTATAGTGACCGTTAGATTCAGATCTGAATTTTTCTCTCGCGAGAAAAAAATTCCTACCATAGAACGTACACTAAACAGCTATTGTTTTTCTTTGATTTTCAAAATTCTAGCGTGCAGGCACCTACGCCCAGATTTCAACAAGACATGCCTTCATAATAGCCTAAGGGGCATGGGTCATCTTTTCCTGGTCTGTGGATGTTTTCAAATGAGATGCCACTGCCTTTAAAGGTATTGGCTTAACATTTTTACGCACAGTTACAAAATCTGATAAAGGTAAATGTTGAAAGCTGCAAAATGCCGATGGTGATGAAGAGTCAATAAAGAATATGTTCTTTTGTAATGGAGTTAACGTCTTTAGTTCTCAGCTGATCAAGCCATGAACGTCAACTTCCACTAGGAGCCCCTGTCACTTCATGTGTTTATGACTTTAAAGGTATTGCTAACATTTACCACCAGGTAAAAAAAATATGAGCTACAATTGATTCCCCATGCTACATGTCTTTGATAAGGTCTAAAAAAGACGCCTGAATAAAAAAAATTGTATTTCGCAAAATGATTAGTGCTTTAAAAACGTGAAAATGTAATTGATCGGATTCACGCACACCAATTTTTCTCCCAAGGATCTTACTGTGTGTACACCTGGCTATTTTAAACTCGCCCCGAGTTTGATGTTTAAATTCATACATAACTTGCCATTGCAGTGTAACTTCAAACTTTTTTATTCTGAGGTGTTTCCTTTGCCATCATGAACACTACTATGTAGTTCAGTATCAAAATTTGACATTTTTTTTTTAATTGAAAGCTCCTTAATGTAGCCCTATCACTTTAACATCCAATGACTTGTAAATTGTTCCAGTTTTATTTATTGACATACAATATGGTATTGTTCCATTAATAGCAAAGGTGATTATTTTAGGAAAGATCATATTTTGAAATAGATTACATCTGGCAGAGAATAATTCCCTCTACCCCCCCCCCCCAAAGAAAAAAACATGTTTCACAATGAAAGGTGATCTTTTCAAAATCATTTCCAGGCGACGTTTTTAATTCGCGCTTCTAACTTCGACGTGAATGGATTCGAAACCGGAATTGCTGAGACCGTATGGCTGTGGTATGGGAAAGTGTGTGGTTGGTTTAGACCCTCCCTTCCCTCACTCCACTCGTTCCGCATTTGGCAGTATCTACGCGTGTCGAGGGAGTGTGGTGCTGATTAGCGCGGGTTCATGCAGGGGGGTTCGAATACACTGCTGTATTGGCTGCATAAAACACATCAAACGCATTTGTCAATTAAACACCCGAGTTTAGCACTTTGGGTGAATGAATTTGTGAACGTGTAGTTCGAAAACAACTTCTGCAACCCCGCAAACCACCTGCCGACGGGTATTTGTGACATTCTAGTTAATTCGCGAATTTAACTTGACCTCTCCGCTTCAGACCAGGTGCATAAATCAGAAAAATCCATTGGTTAATCGGTCATACCGAATCTAACGAAGAAATTAAAGACTGTGCGCTACATGTATTAGTGGATGTAACGAAATATCTTGTGATTACACAGAGCACTCAACGAATGCAATCATCAATTTGGTTGTCGATTCAGTGTTGTCCTCAAACGCATGTATAATGCGCATATTAATCAAAAGATACTAGTACCCAGTGGATTGGAGCTTTCAAATTTAAGAAAAACAATTTCACAAATGTTTAATTCTGTACTGTGGTCACCGAACGTCTTTCCAAGGTGGTCTGACAAATATTTGCGGCTCGGTGATAGAAGGGCAGTTTAAATGTAAGTCTACGAACACTTTACGACCAATTCTCGCGATAATCGCTCTCATCTCGTGATTATAGCGAGATTTTTATTACTCTGTGTGGTCATCCAAAAACACGATGATGTCAGCGGCGGTTTCTACCTCATACAGTATGTGTGGCCGTAAATATGTCACGAAACCGTGTTTGGTGGTGCAGCGAAATACCATCCCCGTGCACCAGTGACTCGGATTGTAACAAATCAGCGCGAATGAAACAAAGACTGACGTGTTGACGGTGTATAACCAGACATTTCTTGAATGGCGGGCGCTGAATTGTAAACAATATGGTCATTTTTTTCAAAAAGAAAACAGTTACATACTTTTATATTTTGTATTATTGGTTGTTTCATCTCTCATTGTCAAGCAAGGTGAAAGATTTATATCATGTAATTTCATCATATATGTTACATTATTATAGGTAGTATTTGTAGGTCTGTAATACTCATGAATAAAGGTAAAGAATAGGAAATGGAGGGTGATACACACATTTCCATATGAATAAGTGAAAGGTCACGCCTATACTCATAAATAATTCATCCTTAATGGTCCTAAAACCTATGTCCTTTCCTTTTTTTTTTACAAAACGTTAATAGTATTTCTTCTTGTGCGGCTATAGCCTGTGTTACAGGCTGTATTCAATTTTTTTTTTTCTCTCTTGGCGCAATCAACTAGTATGTCTAGTAATAAAGACTAGGAAGCTTTTAGAATCATGTGCCAGAACACACTATAGCGCTCGGGTTGGGACCCATTCGGGGCCGCAAGTGGCCAGCGAGTAGGGTCTAGAATCAGACTCAGTGGCGCTATTAGTTGGGGATACTGATTTTCCTTTAGAACCACAAACATGGCATGAGTTACCGATTCAGAGTGCCTGTACTTTGATATTGGAGAACACAAATCAAGAAAGTCACACAAGTATCTCATCAGTAGTATAATGCTATAATTGATTCATGCACACATCGATCGCGATCACAGCCAGCTGGTGTTTATTTCCATTCATTTTACTGCCTGCGATAGTCACAGAAATTTTTTTATATTGAAATGCAATTCCAATATGAATCAAATGCACAAACAGGCAAAACACACACACTACGAACACAATAACCACGTCCATGTGGTAATAGCGCTCCATGGTATTTCTTTTCAGTAATACCACTCAAAATGCAGAGATGAGTCACGGGTTTTCTATACACGAAGAATGACTCCATCATGTTTACTGTCTTATCAAAGCACTGTAAATCATGATGACAATCACAGATTCGCAGCTAACACGATTTTCATTACATACTATATTTAATATCACGCCGTGTGTTTAATTCCATAACAGGAGACATTTCGCACCAAGTGTACAACGAGATTGTACGGTGATGAGCGATCGAAGTCGACAAACACTCAAAGTTATGATTGATAATGGTAAGTCTGCTCCTGTACAATTGAACTTGACGGCAAATACACTCGGATGACATTGGTAGGCGCGACTCTGACACTGATGCCATTGTCTACATTGTATTCAGTCTCCCTTTTTGTCAAATGATAAACACTTCCATTTTTCATTAAAATTAATTGTGGAAGTCTTGAGTCGACAACGCTCAGAATAAATATGTAGTGAGGTCTTCGTATCGTATGAAATTAAAGTACATGTAATCAATGCTAAATTAATTGGACAGAAGTTAGCTACAGCTCATACAGAAATAAATCAGTACACAATCCAATTAAATCAGAACTTAACGAAAGACTTGACGTGTGAACTTCGAAGATTACGGTCACAAGTCAGTCACTCTAAAACGGGTTCAATGGAGGACTATAGCAAAAACACGTCAAGAAGATAAGTTACTTGTAATATCCAAATTTATAGGGAATGTTTATTCTAGACGCAAGTTCATTCCAAGAAATTAACTAAATTAGATAGCTAAGTGATTGAAGCACGCAACCGGTAAACATGAATTTCTAAGTGAAATGAAATCACACGTGGTTTCACTGAACCAATGACTCGAGCTAAAGCATTCGAAAGTCACCGAACGAGATTGACGCAGTAGATACCATACTCTACTTGATGGAACTTTGTATAGAGACAAAAGATGTCTTTCCTATTCTTACACTGGTCCGCTGATTTGGGAGCTTCTGGGTATATTAATAATTCTGCACTAATTGGTTTCACAAAGTATTAAACTAAAAGTCAATGGAAAAATAGCATAATTTAAAGTTGAAATCTTCCCATTTATCCTTAATTTATCGCTTATGAAGATTTATTTTGAAAAGAATAGAAATATTTCTACATCTTTCCCCATGGATTTTCAAAAGTAAAACCGATACAAAATAAGGGTCTGCAGTTTGATTATTTATAACCCCTGTCTCCATTATCCAGTCTTTTCAAGCGCCCAATATCAACCATATAAACTGGACATGTTATTTCAGATTTCGTCAGCAGACACAAAAACGGTAGATTGCGGATTGGGACTGTGTGATTGTCTGATGTATTTTCGCAATCTTGTCCTTTCCAATTGCCTGATAGACATCACAAACTCCCGTGAATAAATAGTTTTTGTAGTCTGTGTGAAATAATACGTGGAGTACCGATTTTACAGTAGTAGCATTCGATAGTGAAACCTGACCCGATATCATATCGTATTAAAGGTAAATGACATGATTGGGGGTATCCTCACTTGCTGAAAAACTACTGTAGAATCAAGTAGAAAAAAAACTAATTGCAAGGAATTCAAAAAATAAAAAAATTCAATATCCCTCGTGCAGGCAAACCTGGCTGTGTGTCCTATTTTTATCGTGGCCCTGATAGATATTAAAATAGGAGTATGTTTCATGCTTGATTCTCCTCAAGTAAACAAAATTAGAGACTAACCTTCCAGCTGGGGAGATCCATTCCAGCTTGTTGTATATTGGTATAAATTTGGTTCGTTGAGGCATTTTCAAGTGTCTGGAAAAATGGGTTTTACAGGCAGTACGCTTGCAGGGAAGACAACCAGACAGCTATGTAATTCTTTTTCAGCCTCCAGAAATACATGGAATACAGCAAAACATCACTAACTATTGTAAGTTATCTAATGACGGGCTGTGTCTGTGAAACAACAGATCAGTAATTACCTAGAATTGAAAATTCCATCAAAAATAAATACCACTAGACGTTGCAGTTCAACGTTAGAACTCATGTAAAGCCCGCTGGAAGTCACTTTTAAAGAGGTTGCATGTATTCGTCTAAGAGATTTAACAAAAAAATACTGTTTATAAATGCATGTAAGCACAATTTGTAAGTTGTGAAGTTATGTGAATAGTTTCCATATTCATACATGTGACGAACACACGCGTACAACTGTAAGGTCTGAAAGTAGACTATTAGACTAGTAGAGAGTTCTTTGCCTCTACGACCAGAATACAATCAAAGCCTGACCGTCACTATAGTTCCACTAATAATGAGTTTCTATATCTCTTATCATTTTACTAAAAGGTTCTTAGATGGTATTTTTCTCAGTTCCAGGTGTGTTTACACAATGATAATTTTTACAGACGTGCAAAAGAAAGAGAACTCTGTCTACAGTATATTATAATAATGCATCACTCCTGGTCCATTCATAACTTTACCATGGACAACATTTATTATGACCAAAATATAAAGAGATTATAGCGTTTTCGGCAGATGCGCCATTGTCACAAGGCAAATTACGTGAAACTGGTTCTAGAACTAAACTAAATAGGTGGGATTTTGCAGGGCAAAGTTCGACTAAGCGATAGAGAAAAGGGGTCATTCGATTCCCCTGATCGTCATTCTATGTCAACGATCAGAACGTTCAAAGCATCAATCACGATCGGTATTAACTTTCGCAAATCACTCGTTGGCGTGCAGAGTGTACTTTCAATTGAATCCAGAGGCGAAATTCCACAAGAGCTCGCATCGGTAATACCCCGTTGTATTATGCCGATGATGCAAATTCGTAGTAGGGTCCCATGCTAAGATGATGCTGAGCATGGTGCTGGCCTGGGCGTCTCACTGTTTAAACGTACCCGCTGTAAATTTCAAGCCAATGATGTGACTCTGACACGCAATGTCAAACCAGAATGTACTCGTTTTTTTTTTTTTTATTTGATAAAATTTTTCAGCACAGCATTGTTTCATATGAGTATAGATTGTCATTTCAAAACTCAGGAAACTAATATCAAATTTACGCAAAAATATTTTGGATGGCATGTTTGCGATTTATTTGTTATATCGATTTATTCTTATGATTCAAGCGTAGAATTTCCGAGGCATTCTATATTGGACTTCTAAATATCAATGCAGAAAAAAAAATGTTTTTTATTATTATTATTATTTATCATACTGCCTTAAATTATACGTCAGACACCTAAACTTAATTTCGTTAAGCCTAAACCGCATTATCATCACATAACGTATCAATATATAATCGCTTCAGGTTAGTGACATGATTGGGAACACTTGAAAATGCCTCAAAGAACCCAAATCAGTGAAATATATACCAACAATACACTAGCTGGAATGAACTCCTACTGGAAGGATTTGCCTCGTAATTTGTTTACTTAAAGCCCAAGTTCAGTTTTGGGGATTTTTGTTTTTATTTGAAGCTTTATGCCCCAAAGTCATAACTCAAATACTAATTTCTGATGTCTTTAGTTTTTTTTTTTTATTAATTAATGAAAAATCTCGGGGGGGGAACCCGAGAATTACAGAACATATATTTTACATTATTAGCATCAAAGGCTTATAAGCGTTAAGGTTATACAGTTATACTTTCATATGAAAGAGCCGGAACTCTGCTCTTTCAGATGAAGTATAACTCATACCCTTTTGGATGCTATAATGTAAAATATAGCCTTAAATCTCGGGTCCCCCCCCCCGAGATTTTTCATTAATTAATAAAAAAAAAAAAAATAAAAGACATTCAGAAATCTATTTATTGCAGGGTTATAACTTTGGGGCATAAAGCTTTCCAAATAAAAACAAAATCCCCAAACTAAACTTTGCTTTAAAGGAGAATCAAGCATAAACATAATATTTATTTAATTTTATCTGGCAGATAAAAATAAGTATCCATAGGGAGCCACACAAAATACCAAAGGGAATATTGACATAAGTTTACGTAGAATGAGTTAACGTTTACTACAAAATTTTTCACAGGAGAATCCTTGCATCAGTTTACTTGATTCTAGAGTAGTTTAGGCCCAAGCTTGAGACTACCTCCAATCATGTCACAACATGAGTACGATTTCCAATCAACGGAGAAATCAAGAAACCTCCCCTGAATTCCGTCACGTATATCAAGGTTAGTTATGTGGGATCGAGGTATCAAGACAATACCCCAACAGATCAATACAAGTTGTTATTGTTTTTGCCTTTAATTCAACTGACAGAAGATTGTATTTTTTTTCCACAGCAATTTATGAGAAGTATCTGGCCGCAAGTGGGTGGCAAAGAAACCCGTTGCAAATCAAATAAGACCGCTGTATTTATTCACGTTTATATAAGTGCATGCTCTTCGTTCTCGCATGGTTCTCGAGATTTTATACTGAACACAAACGTAAGCGGCCAACCTTCATTACCGAATAAAAGCCATCAAAAATAGTCCTGACCTCTGACTCCCAGGCAGCCTATGCACTCTATTCTACTCCCCTCGGCGTGTAGGAGGAAACGACTATGGGACGGGGAAGAGGAATATTAGATTAATTGACAGCCGCAAATCGTGAAATCTTCAATTTGTCTCGTAAATCTACGTCTGCTCATATTTGGATGGAAAAAAATAGAAAAACCACATTGTTCAAATCATTTTGTGTTGAATCAGAATCATTTTGCGCAAAACATGGTCAAGACAATAACCATTTCTTTTTTCAATATATATAGATATAATTCAAAAACATGCTGTCCACCATTGGTGCTGAGTGGGACAAGATTTGTTAAACACAATATTTTTACTTTGCAAAGATGTTTCTCTCTTTGGAAAAACGAAAATTGAAACAAAATTTCCACAAATATCCTCCTCCGGGTCTCCTGATTCATGCCAATATGCGATAAGGGACGTCCATGTTCGAATCCATATGGGATAACTGTTAACATCCTACTCAATTAATATTGACCGCCTGGTAAGAGTCTAACAACATTATCATCATTTGCGAAATGGAGTTCTTATTATTCCTTTTGATAACATACGTCCTCGACAACGTTTCACCTTCCGTTTTGAACTTGTATTGACGAAAGGTTTTAGCTTTGGGACACCCAGTGTGACCAATAGATGTCAACTGGTCGACTCCAAGACTTGGAAGTAAAGCTGCTAGGTGCCAGTCATATATTATTGACAGGCTGCAATGAAATTGTTTTCTTTTGAGGAGGCCGAGGGAGCTGTATCAACTTGTTTTAACGAAAGGTGTCGCACTATTTTCCCTCACAAAGAAAAACACAAGATTACATGTAACAACACGATGGCGGAAATTCCAGTGCCGACAGAGTGTAAAACTTGTTAGGACGCCTACTGTCCAAGAGCGCCTTCTCTAGGCATTGCGCATGCGTTTTACTGCGATCGTTGAGACTTGCATGGCGACTCTGTTTCCAATCAAACAACTTCTAGAATCACACAAAATGTTATCAAATACGACTAGTATTCTCAATAATGATTCTGCCCTTATTGCTCTAGTCAGCGTCTACTAGTCAATAACTGACCATTCAGTAGGTTTTAACAAAAAATCAATGAAATTCCACTGGTATCGTCATGGCATTAAAGTAATTGGCTAAATTGTGCAGCTTCAATTAAAAAAAATTTGTCAAACTTTTGCCTTTCTGAGCTACATAGTAGTGTTTGAAATGAACAGTAAACACACTAGAATACAAAAGTTGGACAAATTTATGCTACCACTGGCAAGATATGAATGAATAAACAATTAGTATCACAGGGCGAGTAAAAAATAGCCTGATCACACTTCACAGTAAAAGTCCATGGGAGAAATGGGCAGGTAATCCCGTCAACTTACGATTTCACTTTTTAAAGACGCTATACTGCGGACATGACCGGTTTAAAAATTGTTGAACTTTGCTATCTGACATGTCTTGACCAGGTTTGAATAGACAAATACACACCCTAGAACACAAACGTTCGGACAGTATGCTGTCACTTATAAAAATATGTACATATAAAATTGGCACTGAATTACTCTCGGCCGATGAAAATTTGCAAGACACAGCAGTCTATGGAAAACTGGAAGGTCTTCTCAATGCTTTTTACTTGAAGGGCAGCTTAAAGGTTAGTGACATACGAATTGGAACTTGAAAATGCCTCCAAGAACTCAAATGAGTTGAGATATATACCAATATTCACTAAGCAGGATGGATCTCCCACCTGAAGGATTTTGTACTGTAATGTTTTACTTAAAGGAGAATCAAGTATAAACATAGGAGTATCTTATTTTTTCCGGGACGATAAAAATAAGCCCGAAAAAAAAAAGACCATAGAGAGCCACACAGCAAAGGTTTCCGTGCAACGAGTGAGTATTGACATTGTTTATTTTAGAATGAGTCAATGTTTGACTACAAGTCAGATTTCAGAGGAGAATCCTTGCTAGTTTACCTGTTCTAGAATAGTTTCAGCCCAAGTTGAGGACTCCCCCAATCATGTCATTTACCTTTAACATGATCATTTTGAAGCTGTAATTTTTCGAGGACTTACATTTTTAGACTTATCAAAGACCACTAGTTAGCATGAGGAATCATGTAGGCTTAGTAACTCCTTGTTGGTCACTCAGACCAGACCAACGCATTTTCGGTTGTTGATAATGTATATTTTTTTTCATCGGCGGACACAATAATACACTGCATTTATCAACCGTGTGAATTGAATTGATAAAGCATTGTCAGAACGTAAGAAACTCTCAGAAGCTTTTTGATACACGATAGGTCAAGCAAATCATCCAAAATCTTGCCAAGGAAGGCAAGTCACCCAGACAAATAGAGAAGCTGGCAACAAGGCCAAGGCCACTCCACAAGTTCATCGCCACTCTCACGTGGCGTGAATTGGAATTTTGGCGGCAATAGGATGTACCGCTTTGAAGTTCCGTTTTACACGCCTCATAGGACACAATCTGTAAGCTGCCTTTTTAAATATGGGCGCATCCGCAACAGCTTCAACTTTGAACTTATCTTCAAGCACGTGTGAAATAGTGTTGTTCTCCAATTCGTTACTTTTTTTTAGGTGTGTGTGTATGGGGGGGGGGGGTGGGCCTAATTTACTATTTTAGCTTTTTTCCAATGAAGCTTGAGGGGTTGTGCCGCACGCAAAGGTTGAAACGTCTAATCGCACAAATCCTTTTGCCGTAAGCGTACCGACTGGTTTTCGGGCTAAATTGGTCGAGCACCACATACCGATGAACTGTAAGCTAACAAATTTCGAAATACAGTGGCCTGATTTTTTCAAGCGCAAGAGACCGCATTTTAAAATGGTGTTAAAACGCACGCGTCAGGATGGCCTAAAGATCGATGGAAATGTAGAAAGTAACACAGATTAAAGTATTTTAGAATAGATTTACGGGACTTGGAAAGAAACGCGCGAGATTCTGCACCAACGACGTGCCGACAGTGTCTCGGATACTGTGTGATGTAGGCCGTGCATACCGAGGATATGTAGTCCCATTCTTAGACCTTATTTGGGTGAGGGTGGAGTTGGATACACATGGATAACTGAAAAAAAGTCGGGAGGGTGTATCAAAGTCCAACAATACACACAGAAAAAAGATTACAAAAATTAGCGTTACAAAATGGAACAAAAGTAAAATAGGAACTCACAATTTGTTGTGGAATTTTACGCTAACATGTGAATTTTACAAAAAATTTATGTAAACTATATTTGCTATACATTTTGTATATTTTTTACCTGACATGTAAATTTTACAAATATTATGTAAATCATCTTGTTTAATTAAGCATAATGAATTGCATAATATTTGTAAACTTTACATGATGGCGAAAAATCTGCAAAAATGTTAGAACAAATATATTAACATGAATTGTGTAAAATTCACATTCCTAGGTAAAATTTACACCAACCCAATTGTGGAGTCGATATTTAACATTTTAACTTAATTTTTGTGAAAAAAAAAAATCTGTGTGTGTTGGATCCAATGTAAAGATCATGAAGACATAAATTAAATTGCATCAATAATTTCGGGGACAGGAATGAAATATGTCTTTTACTAACACAAGCAATCAATAATCAATACAATTTATTGTATTTATTTATGTAATGTATTTATTTTATTTATCATAATTTAATGTCTTTATTAATTTTATTAATTTAGTTTATTATTTATTTATTTATTCATTTATTTTATTCATTTATTTACTCATTTATTCATTTATTCATTTATTATTTATTTATTTATTTATGTTAAAAAAAAAAAAAAAATTTATTTATTTATTTATTTATCAAACAACAAGGATCCAAACACGACACAACACAATTATGAATCATCGAAGTTTAACAGCATGGTGGCATTACGGTTCGAAATGTATTCAATATTATGGGGGGGGGGTTTTCAGTTCAAGTTGTTGTGATTAAAACTGCATTGATATGTTAGATTATCTTCTTTAATTAACAGGCAATCTGTCAGCTTGCGGTTATTAAGTAATGACTTGCGATTTGCTGACAGGCGCGTATTATGCGTTATTGTACGGGCATACCGATCAACCACCGACCATGCTTCGAATGTCAAGATTATTTAAACAATTTTAGTCTTCTTCGCAATCAATCCCTGATATTGAAAACAATAAAACATGAATCTGTGTAAGCTGTGAGAAAAAATACAGCGACATGGATGTTCAATAGATACACGCTATACTACTCTTACTTCATAATACTGGCTTCGGGTTTTGTCATCTAACAATAACATTGATTAATATGTGCTCCAGAAGTTCATTGGTTATCATTTTCACACTATGTTTAAAGGGAGAAGGAGCCAGCAACTATAACAGGCTATAATTAAGAAAAAATTACCATGTGAGTAACTTGTGAGAATTATGGTACATGGTGAAAAAGACAGCCTAAATAAGGGGTACTGTGTGATACTCACACCCACAGGCCCGACTATTAATTGGTTTAACTTTGTGTTTTATTTTACGTCTTTGCAAGTTTTATTCCGCGATAAAATAGTATAGGGGAGAGCTTATCGATTCCAAAACAGTGCAAAACATTTACCACTGGCGCGACTACACAGGTCGGGTGGCATGGTCTATCGGTCACAGCATGTCACCTCCAGAGCCAGTGCAAGTCAATCTGATTGGTTGCAAGACTCAAATCTTTTACACTTTTTTTTTTTTTTTTTTTTTTTTTTTTTTTTTTTTTTTTTTTTTTTTTTTTTTTTTTTTTTTTTTTTTTTTTTTTTTTTAGTTTTTTTTTTTTTTGTTCAGTTTATTATGCCTGTTAGTTGCTGGCTCCTTCTCCCTTTGAATGATACTCATCTTCATTTGATTAGCAAGACCTATAATCCTATGACTAAACATGGAGTAGGAAGGACTAAATAATGCGACACATTATATGAAGTAGACATGATTACTATTTGGCCCATGCATTGGTGTATTGTGGTTCACATTGCCTTGCTTAATTTTTTAAAATTTTTTTTTTAAAAAAAAAACGAGGACTCGCGCCCTGAAACGATCGGTATCATTCAGAATCTCATTGACGCAACGTCACTCAATTCGACGCTCGGCCCCTTGTGTCTCAGCTCTTACACTAGATATGCTACTACAGCCGCTTTTATCTAATATTCACGAATACTTGAAGTCATATGACTTTAAGAATCGGGCGCGTGATTAAAAAAATTGTCGTCATTTTAATCTCCATTACTAATCTATATTAAAATGGGCCGTGTACGCTGCGTTGATTGTAACATTGTGAATGATATCCTCCAAATTATATCAAATGGCGCCGCTTGTCAATACACGTAGTCTCATGCTCGAGACTCGCGTGACTTTGATTCTTTCCATTGCACATCGGAGACTTTACAAAGGGACAAGACGGAGGATATCGCTTTTGAAAATGACATAAACTAAATATAAGCTCACTGAGTGAACAAAACGTAATTAACAACAAACAAACATACGTAACAAACGCATGAACCAGTAATTCAAGCCCTAGTATATTTAACAAAATAACAGCGCGCATCATATAAACACAACAAAAAGTTACTACCCCGTTTTTTCAAAATACTATAACTTTTTAAAAGAAACGGTTTTGAGCAAAATAATTTGCGAGGGTGTTTCTTGCATTGATTGACTAACTTCTGGTGTGAAAATGTGGTTGATCCATCAAGTTACATGAGCTGAGCACAATATTAAGGCAAAGTTCACTTTTCAAAAGTCACAAGGTGCATTTTGAGGGATTTGTGATGCGGGATTTTTGATATTTTGTTTCTGTTGAATGAGTAGCGCTATTTGTGTTATCATATATTTGACCCCCTTACACATCTTTGCACTTTTTGCAATTATTTTTACGGTTCAGTGAGCTCACTTTAAAATTTCCTTCCTTTCTCATTTTAAATTGTAAAATCCATTAATGTTTATTGAAAAAAAAATGAAATCCGGTAATTTTTCAGCAAAAGTATCTTACATGTCGTAGAGACATAAGAGGTTGTGACCATGCCATGTTCAGTGAGGCACACTTTTATAAATAAGCAAAAAAAATACATTATTTTGGGCATAAGGAATGACTCGCTGTGACTTTTGAAAAAGTGCATTTTTTTTTGGCATTTAATACATGCTCACTCATGCATGCTTGACGATCAATCACCATTTTCACACAGATGTTAGTTAATAGGTTAGTATACTACTGCTAAATTATTTTCTAAAACTCATTTCGTTATAAAGTTATGGTTGTTTTGAAAAGGGGTAGTTACTTTTGTGTGTGTGTGTGTAGTTGAAAATGTTCATAGAACATATTCAGACTAAGGCTAGACACTTCACGATAAACGTCATTTTCTGCTCCATTATTTTGGGTTACATAACCTCGCAATTTAATATTCAGGGTTTCAAAGATTGTATATTAGAATTAGCTCTAACCCGCGTGGCAGATGCAAAGCTAAGTCTGCAATTATAGTTGTGTAACAGACTGAGCGAGGTAGAACAAAATATCTTTTATACGGACTCCTCGGTTTCTGTTTAACCTATTTATAAACAGCATGCATCACGTATTTCTGGACCTTATCAAAGCACAGCTCTATGACCTGATGACTGAATTGATGTTATGTTGAACTAATAAATGTTTATGCTCATTTACCACCTCCATAAGTTATTGTAATTTTGTACATGTATCATTACTTTGCCATCATTGGCAGGCGAATGAAGGAAGTTTGCCATACTTTATTTGATTATCTTTTCTGTCCCTCGTTCAAGTGTACATGTTTCTTACTCTTTGAATT